>JAVJIF010027701.1:0-67500 GCA_038442645.1 Agave tequilana | reverse complement strand
GATCTGAAAATGAGAGTTTTGGAGCCTCAAAAATCAGATTTAAGTAGTACATGTTGGCCCAGAGGCCTTCCACTCTAGTTTTAATGATGATTAACTCATGTAGTTATGTGTACTAATAATCTTGTGATTTTAGTTTCAGATTATTAATCAAGATGTTAGTAGGTGATTAGCTTCAACAAGATGATTTGGAAGCTTTCACATAGTGATTCAAGAGCCCGAGCGACAAGATCATATATAGCACTCATTAGAGTCAAGCTCGGTGGATCACGGAGTTTTGGATCGAGTCGGCTTGGAGATGGCGTTCTATAAGAAGACATTGGTACCTAGTTTAGTTTGAGTTTTTAGATCCATTTGTAAAGATTAGAATAGTATGATATGCTCAAGTTCACAACACACACGTTTCATATTTCCATTTTGGTTTTCGGTTTGATTGGTTTAACCTATCTTGGTTTTTATGAATAGATAGATTCAAACAAGTTTACATGGTTTAATGTATATAAGATTTGTTCTATATACATGCATGCTTCAACTTCTTAGACAAACTTAGTTTGATAGTCTATTTCATGAGTTTAGTGTTTTGGTATTTTTAACAAAACATTATTTTGGAATTAAAGTCAAAAACATGGATATATATATATGTTTCATGTATATTGGACTTATGTCCATATGCAACTTGCTTCAAAGTTTTTAAATATCATGTTTTTGTATTTAGATGAGTTTTGGACAAAACGTATTTTCAATTCAAAAATTCAAGTTTTAGAAAATACGGTTTTTGATTTTTGGCAAAATTTCTATAACACAAAAATGGTTCAAAATGTTTGAAATTTGTGTTAAAATTTTTAACACAAGTTTGTATATTAATGTAAAATGATAAAACTATTTTTGTGTATTTTAAGAAGATTTATAAGAATTTTTAGAATTAAAAATAACATGTTTTTCTGACCAGAACTGCCTCTGTCAGGCTAGGTCGGTCGACCGCCGGTCGACCGTACCAAGTAGCCGATCGCCCGAAGAGGTCGACCGACGTGCACGGATACGTGCACGCTGACTGCCCAATAGGCCGGTCGACCATGCGGTCGACCAAGTGAGAGAAGTTTGCTCTCGGGTAGCACTCGGTCGACCGAGCGGTCGACCGGCCAGAGAGCCGTTGCTCTCTGGTTCTGGGGCTGGTCGATCGCCCGGTCGACCAGTAGCTGCTAGCGGTCAAAAAGTGACCGTTAGACGGTCGACCGATCGGTCGACCGGTAGTTCATTTTTGGCAGTTTCTGCTGCCAACGGTTATAATTTTCTGGGGGCTATAAATATCCCATTGGAAAGAGGTTTTCTCTAAGATTTTTTGTGCTAATTTTTCCTGACTCTCCAGTGTTTTCACAGCAATCAAAAGAAGTTTTTGAGCTTTATATTGAACATTCTATTTGGTGTTTTTGCTAGGGTTTGGAAAATCAAAGAAAAGGGTTTTTGGGAAAAGTGTTTGATTCAACTTCTTTATTTTGGTTTCTAGTTTTTCTCAAGGATTTTTCTTTGAGTTTTTGATTTCCATTCCTTTGGTTTTCTCTACACTTGAGCTACATCTACTATCTTATTCTATAGGATCTTTGTGTAGGAAAAGAGATTGTTTGTGGTCTTTTGATCACCAAGTTGTAAACCCTATCTTAGCTTGGCTTTGTGCCTTTCTCTCATTGTGTTGAGGAGGTTGTGCTATTGGGTTGTATCCCTCAAGGTGTGAGGTGATCCTTGTGTAAGCTTTGTGCTAATCCCTCAAGTTGTGAGGTGATTGTTTGTTGGCTTGGTGTTGTGCCTCAAGGAGGAGGTTGTGTTTGCAAGGAGAGGAGTTGGGTACTCCTTGTGATTGTATTGCCCCAAATCCTCAGTGGAGGCTCCCTGCGTGGGAGTCCTTTGTGGACAAGCTAGTGGATTCGAAATCCTTCTCGGTGAAGGCGGGGACGTAGAGCTGGGTGCTCGAACCTCGAAACAAATCTTGTTGTTTGCGCTTGATCCATTGACTCTTACTCTCTCTCTCTCTTTATATTGTGCCTTGCATTATTTCACAATTATCATTCATATCTATTTGCTTGGCTAGCTTGAGTGTGCATCAATTGTTGTAATTGCAATTAGTTTTTAAATTCCACATTAAGTTCATTAGATTAGCATTATCACCTATTCACCCCCCCTCTAGGGATTTTCAATTGGTATCAGAGCCTACGCTCCTGATATTAGGTTTAACCACCTAGGAGTGAGATCTTAGTTTGCTAATCTTCATTTGCATCTTTCATTTGCACACATATAGTTTACACTCATGGATAGCCCTCCTATGTTTGATTTTACTAGACATGATTTTTGGAAGGCCAAGATGAGTAGTCATTTGAAAGCATTAGGATCTAAAGTTTACCAAGTCATTACCAAGAAATCCTACCCCAATGATAGCAAGCATAATAAGGCCAATGCTCTTGCACTTAAACACTTAGAGCATCTCTTAATGAAGATCTTTTACATGTGTTTGCTCATTATGATTCGGCTTTTGCAGTTTGGAGCATATTGACTTCTCCCAAGCTACCAAGGATTATCAACAAGTTGAGAAGATCTAGGAGAGACAAGTCCGACGAGCATTGCCTCATGGTCCAAGGGAAAGACTCCCTTGAGATACAATCGGATTCTCAACTAGATGATAGCTCTAGCTTATATTGCTATGGATGTTTAGAAGTTCAAAACTTAAATGTTGAACTTGCTTCAAAACTTGAAAATTTTTTGCAAAAACATGACCTTTTGAAAAAGAAGCATTTTGATTTAAAAGAATAAATGAAGGATTTGTGTTCTAGTTTTGAAGTGATTTTGCAAGAGAAGGAAGAGATTACTAGTGAACGTGACTCACTTAAATCTCAACTAGACCTTGTCCTAAAGGAAAATGAATTTTTGAAAAGCAAAAATGATTGTGATGATGTTAAAAACAATAAGGTTTTATCTTCTAAATTAGATTTTGTTTTAAAAGATAACCTTTCATTGAAAAATGAAATTGATTTCATTACAAAAGAATTGGATTTTGTTTTAAAGAAAAATGAATCTTTGAAAATTGAATTGTCTTCACATGTTTGCCATGCTAGTGTAGCTTCACCTAGCACATCTTTTGCATGCTCCACTTTATCTTCTAGTATTGAAAATGACATAAATGTTTTGAAGAAAAGTGTTGATTGTTTGGGCTCCACTTTGAGCCATTGTAATTCATACACGCTTGGAATCCATGTTTCGCAAGAAACAAGTTCCATCCTTGCATGCACACCCATCACGGCATACACATGCTCATCACGATCACAAACTTCACACTATGTATGCCCATGTGTACACGTGTACACATTGTGGTCGAAAAGGCCACCTTGCTAGATTTTGATATGATCATTTACATGTTGAAAATTTAGCAAATAATCTTATTTGGGTTAGGAGAGATACTAACCCCTATGGACCCAAAAGGAAATGGGTACCAAAGACCACCCCTAAAATTTTTGATATAGGGTGGGCTCTCGCATCACGTGAAAGTGACGGTGCCTTGAAGTAGATGCGTTCCGTGCTTAAAGAAAACAATTTGGATGCATCACTTTCAAGGGGAGTTTGGTGGAGAGGACCACCATTGGTTTGGAGAACTAGAGAGGTGCCTTCATCGGTTTTGGTATCAATCTCTAACTCCCGTTTATATTTGCATGCTTATTATGCTTTTCATGTCGTTGATTTATAGCATGTCATGTTTTAAAGCTCGTTATGATTATGCCATGTGATTTAAATTAGTGATATACATGTTTAGTTATTTGAGACACCCATGGACCCATCTTTGTGATTCTCACCTTGTTTTGAACTAATATGTATGTCCTAGATTTAATGCATGTGCATGTACATGATGATCATATTTATGATGTTTTGTTTTGATGCTTCATGTTTTGATTAGTATGTCAAATGCCATGATTATTAGACCATTGACATGCATGTATAGGTTTTGAGATCACCCTTATTTATATGGATTATTTGTTGTGTTCTCACCATTTGTTTAGCTATTATGTACATCATAGTTCTAATATCATGTGGATTTATATAATGATCGCTTTATGTTTGTAATGATGATTTATGTCCCGTTTTATGCTACATGATTTGATTACATGTTTAGATGTTAGTTTTTCATTAAAACTAGGATATATATACTTGTACATATTGTGGGCCACAAATAAATCTTTATATATGTTTGTGCTTGAACGCTCTTTTGTACCCATTAGATGTGCTACTATAGTCTAATTTTGATGATTCATGCATTTTAAACTTGTATTCCCATTTTTAACATGTTTTTAAGATCATGTGTTTTCATTTCATGTATATGTTTATTTTGCCAAAACATTAAGAAATACATGTATACCCCTTGAGTCATATGCTTTTAATGCAAACCTTTATTGTGGACTCTATCATGTTTAGGGATATGTATGTATACTTATTGGTTTGTCAAAACATACATATACCTTGAAGTATATATATATTGTTTTAATGAAAATTTAGTTTTGATAATTTTCATGTTTTTCTTGTTTAACTTCATGAGTATGTCCATCTTGTCTAAACCATTGATTATACATATACATCTTTTGAGCCACGTGCCTTCATGCATATACATTTGTGGACTCATTATGTTTTGGATATGTATGTATAATTTAGTTTGTACTTGACATACATATGCCTTGAAGAAATTGAGATTCGATGATTTTCATGTTTTTGAGGAATATTGAGCTTAATTGAATATTTTCATGATGATATGTGTCACATAACACTTGTTCACTCACTTTATTAGGTTTCTCATGATTTTGTTTTCATGAGTATGATATGGGCTTTATGGATTTTGAGTGTTTAGTGATCTTGTGAATTACATGTGTTTCATGAAAAATAATTTTGTCTTATTCCTTACTTGAAGGATTTCGTACTAGTTAACAAATTTTTTCATAACTAGTTCGTGTTCTTCACTTTGGTAGAGTTTTTCAAACAAACTATATTTTCTAACCTATTTTTTGAAAACCCTACCTTCTAAGGGTGGTTGGTTGGGAGACCATGCTCATATATGCTTTATAGTGAAAATCATTTTAAACTTGAACATGATTGGGAGGATAGGAAATATGAGGCATACACTTGATATTATTGTTGTTTCAATTGGTATCATTGGATTCTTTCAATTGGTATCAATATTGACATTTTTGTATACTCATATTTTTTTTTGTATATGTATGTTTGCACTTCAAAGAGTATCAATTTCAATTGGTATCTAATTTTTCATATATATATATATATGTTTTTATTTGTGCTTATTATATTCATATATCTTAGAGCACAAATTTTGATCATGATAAAGCTTGTTTTATAATGACTATCTTGTTTCAATTGACTAGTTTTCAATTGGTATCCATATACAAGCTTATTCATTGTTTCATTTGGTATTTCATAAAAGGGAGAAAACTTGTATTTCATCTTTCAATTTGTATTTGATTTCCACTCTCATACTTTATGATTGAAAATTTCAATTTGGTATCATATGTTCAAAATGAAAAATATTTACAATTGGTATCAAAATCCTTGTTTAGAAATTCAAAATTTGTTATGTTTAATTTCAATTGGTATCAAGATTGTTTTCTTACAATTGGTATGTTATTGATATCAAGATTTTTGTTTTCATTTGATAAATGTTTTCATATAAACATGTTTAACTTGAAACAAATCTCAATTAAAACAATTTGTTTCAATGCCTCGTTTACCTTTATTTCAATTGGTATCATTTGATATAGGCATTCCTTAAAATGTTTTATACTCATTTCAATTGATATCATCTATGCACTTCATTGACGTTTTTTTTTATTGGTATCATGTTTTATGTCACCCATTTATTGATTCTTTGTTTTGAACAAAAAAGGGGAGAACATTTTGTTTTTATTTTTACCCCTTTATTGATGATTGACAAAAGGGGAGAAGTATTTGTGAGTTTAACATGCATATAAACTACAAACTCAAATTGGTACATGTTTTTATATGCATGTTTTATATTTTATTAAAGTTCAATTGGTATCAAAAGCATTATTTAAAGAACATGTTTATTTTTGGTATCAAGAGCTTCATTAGTTTTGTTTTGCAAATTGATATCAAGAGCTTGTTTTGAAAATGTACTTGTTTTATTTAATTGGTATCAAGAGCATGTTTTAGAAATTTATGTGTTTTATGCATGTTGATGCATACATGTTTATGAACATTCATTACATACTTATTTGTTTATCTTGATGCATGAGTTAAGGGGGAGCTTTCTTGAAGCTTAACTTTAATCCATGCATAGATAACTTCATGAGTTTTGTCATCATCAAAAAGGGGGAGATTGTTGGCCCAGAGGCCTTCCACTCTAGTTTTGATGATGATTAACTCATGTAGTTATGTGTACTAATAATCTTGTAATTTTAGTTTCAGATTATTAATCAAGATGTTAGTAGGTGATTAGCTTCAACAAGTTGATTTGGAAGCTTTCACATAGTGATTCAAGAGCCCGAGCGACAAGATCATATATAGCACTCATTGGAGTCAAGCTCGGTGGATCAGGGAGTTTTGGATCGAGTCGGCTTGGAGACGGCGTTCTACAAGAAGACATCGGTACCTAGTTTAGTTTGAGTTTTTAGATCCATTTGTAAAGATTAGAATAGTATGATATGCTCAAGTTCACAACACACACGTTTCATGTTTCCGTTTTGGTTTTCGGTTTGATTGGTTTAACCGATCTTGGTTTTCATGAATAGATAGATTCAAAATAAGTTTACATGGTTTAATGTATATAAGATTTGTTCTATATACATGCATGCTTCAACTTCTTAGACAAACTTAGTTTGATAGTCTATTTCATGAATTTAGTGTTTTGGTATTTTTAACAAAACATTATTTTGGAATTAAAGTCAAAAACATGGATATATATATGTTTCATGAATATTGGACTTATGTCCATATGCAACTTGCTTCAAAGTTTTTAAATATCATGTTTTTGTATTTAGATGAGTTTTGGACAAAATGTATTTTCAATTCAAAAATTCAAGTTTTAGAAAATACGATTTTTTATTTTTGGCAAAATTTCTATAACACAAAAATGGTTCAAAATGTTTGAAATTTGTGTTGAAATTTTTAACACAAGTTTGTATATCAATGTAAAATGATAAAACTATTTTTGTGTATTTTTAGAAGATTTATGAGAATTTTTAGAATTAAAAATAACATGTTTTTCTGACCAGAACTGCCTCTGTCAGGCTAGGTCAGTCGACCGCCGGTCGACCGTACCAAGTAGCCGGTTGCCCGTAGAGGTCGACCGACGTGTACGGATACGTGCACGCTGGCTGCCCAATAGGCCGGTCGACCGTGCGGTCGACCGACTGAGAGCAGTTTGCTCTCGGGTTGCACCCGGTCGACCGAGCGGTCGACCGGTCAGAGAGCCGTTGCTCTCTGGTTCTGGGGCCGGTCGGTCGCCCGGTCGCCCGGTAGCTGCCAGCGGTTAAAAAGTGACCGTTGGACGGTTGATCGACCGGTCGACCGGTAGTTCATTTTTGCAGTTTCTGCTGCCAACGGCTATAATTTTCTGGGGCTATAAATACCCCATTGGAAAGAGGTTTTCTCTAAGATTTTTAGTGCTAATTTTTCCTGACTCTCCAGTGTTTTCACAGCAATCAAAAGAAGTTTTTGGGCTTTAAATTGAACAATTTATTTGGTGTTTTTGCTAGGGTTTAGAAAATCAAAGAAAAGGGTTTTTGGGAAAAGTGTTTGATTCAACTTCTTTATTTTGGTTTCTAGTTTTTCCAAGAATTTTTCTTTGAGTTTTTGATTTCCATTCCTTTGGTTTTCTCTACACTTGAGCTACATCTACTATCTTATTCTATAGGATCTTTGTGTGGGAAAAGAGATTGTTTGTGGTCTTTTGATCACCAAGTTGTAAACCCTATCTTAGCTTGGCTTTGTGCCTTTCCCTCATTGTGTTGAGGAGGTTGTGCTATTGGGTTGTGTCCCTCAAGGTGTGAGGTGATCCTTGTGTAACCTTTGTGCTAATCCCTCAAGTAGTGAGGTGATTGTTTGTTGGCTTGGTGTTGTGCCTCAAGAAGGAGGTTGTGCTTGTAAGGAGAGGAGTTGGGTACTCCTTGTGATTGTATTGCCCCAAATCCTCAGTGGAGGTTCCCTGTGTGGGAGTCCTTTGTGGACAAGCTAGTGGATTCGAAATCCTTCTTGGTGAAGGCGGGGACGTAGAGCTGGGTGCTCGAACCTCAAAACAAATCTTATTGTTTGCGCTTGATCCATTGACTCTTACTCTCTCTCTCTCTCTCTCTCTCTTTATATTGTGCCTTGCATTATTTCACAATTATCATTCATATCTATTTGCTTGGCTAGCTTGTGTGTGCATCAATTGTTGTAATTGCAATTAGTTTTTAAATTCCACATTAAGTTCATTAGATTAGCATTATCACCTATTCACCCCCCTCTAGGTGATATTCAGTACCAACCTCCCCAAAAATCACCCCGAATCCACCCCTCCTTTCTTGCTCCATCCCCCATGCGCGCGCCTCCCCTCCCCAGGCCGCGCACGCGGCCTGGCCAGCAGCACGCGCGCGCATGCTGCTGTTGCTGTGCTGTGCGCGCGCCTCCCCTCCCTCTAGCTCCGGCCTGGGGTGAAAAGAAGGGGAGCAAGGGAGTGAGAAATGGTTTAGGTAAAGGTTTCTTCAAGGGAATAACCAGGGAGGAGATTGAGGATTTTAGGGTTTCAGATTTGGGGAGAAGAAGAGACAGTGAACAAGCTTTTCCGATCTGTATAGAGAAGAGAATGGGGGTAAAATGGGTAGGGCACTATCTTCTTGGTGCAATTTACAAGGTGGGGGACTCTCTTTAGTTGCCACATGGCCTAACACTCATCAAGGAGATCCTCGCCCTTGATCTCCCATTACGTGCATACCTTCCCCCTTTCATTAACTTAGGTTATTAGTATGTCTCTAGGTTTTAAATTAGTTAATCTAGGCTTTATAAATACCTATGCACATACTCTCATTTATACAGGTATTTGGTACACACACACACATTTTTATACACTCATATCCTTTACCCTCAACTTACCTTGTTTTAATTAGGAAGGTGAGTCACCTATAAAAATTTAAATTGTTATTATTAAAAAATTGAGGGTAACAACTTTAAATGAATCGTTTAACTAATAATGTCGATAATTCAGGTGAGGAAAGATTTTAATTAAAATCAGTCGTTACACTTTATAAATTATTTTTTGCGTGGAAAATAATTTATTTTTAACGTCGGTTGTAAGAAAAACCGACATGGAAAATAAATTTTTTCTACGTAAAAAATAAATTATGTTTAACTATAAGTGATATTCCACGTCAGTTAGTAACCAACGTGGACTTTTTACGTCACCGGCATATACGTCGGTTTCTAAACCAATGCCTATGATTTAGCACGATAGTTTTAAAGCTAGGTGGTATCTTTTTTCTGTACAAGAGAAATTTAATGCTTATTTTTTGAACTTAGTGATCATGTATTACCATGGACTTGTTTGTTTCGCCACAAAACGCCACAAGTCATAAGTCATAAAATGAGAATGGGAAAGTGAACTGTATTAGGGAATATATATTGTGTTTTATGGTGTTTGGTTGATAAGATGAAGTGTAAATGGGAAAGTATATTGTGTTTTTTGGTGTTTGGTTGGTAATGTAAAAGTGTAAGTGGAAAAGTTCACCACAAAATTAACTGTAGTAGTGATTTAAATATTATAAATACTATTAAATTAAATCTACTATTGTAAATTAATTTGTATTAATAAAATGAGATAAAATATTAATAATCTTAATATTTTATTTATAACAATAATATTAATAAAATATTAGTATAATTAGTAAAATATTACTAATTATTAACTAAAAAATAACATAAAATTTTAAGAAAATCTAAAGAATATTAATAAAATTTTAAGTATACTAATAAAACATAAATATTAAAAATCTTAAGAAAAATATAATATTAAAATATTATAATATTAAATTTTATTATAATATTATTGTAATATTATAAAAATATAAAAATAACAAAGTAAAATATAATTATAATTTAATAATAAATCATTATTATAATGTCATTATATGAATTATCATTACAATATTAACATAATAAAATATTAATATAACAATAAAGTATATTATAATATTAATAAAGTAATTATTTATATTAAAAATAAAAATTAAATATATAGTAATTTTATATTAAAGTATAATATTGTTATATTAATAAAATATTAACTCTAAATAAAATATTAAAAAAATGGTATAAGTATTGATAAAATAATAAAGTATTAAATAACAATATTAAATAAAAATATTAAATTAAAATAGTAAAATATTAAATATTAAAACAATATTAAAAATAATAAAACTAAAGATTAAAATATAAAATAATTAAATAAGAAATTGAACACTATTAAAATATTAAAAATATTAAATATTTAATAATATTAAATTATATATTGATTATCAAGTAACTGCTTTAAACTGTAAGTGTACTACAAGTGAGCTTACTACCACAAAATTAACTATAGCAACAGCAATTGAAAAAATATGAGTGTAAAAGTGAGATTTACAGGACCACAAAATTATTTTTCAAGTGAGATTTTATAAGTTATTTTTTAACAAAATAAATAATGAAAAATGAAAAAAAAATTTATGACTTACGACTTGCGACGTTATGCGACGAAATAAACAGGCCCTACATTATCATTTTCATGTGATATCTTCACCATCTTCCTTTCAACCAAGCATCCGAGGTGAATTCAATTACTACAATTAGCCTCGTCCCTTCCCACCAGCAATACGCGGACTTACGAATTCAGAGGGTATTATAATGGTGACTTACGTGGATTTTCCGGTGTCTGTAGCGTTACAAGGACTCACTCGTCGTTTCGTTTAATTTGGAGTGCATTTTGGGCATCGGGTCACAGTCTTCGATGGCTCACCAAATCCCACAGACCGAGAACAGAGGAGATTTAATTTAGGGCTTTTTCGCAGCCATCGGAGATGCTTTTCCCAATGTCACAGTGAAAGCTTCTAGGGTTCCGGCGAATTCACCTTAAAAGCGTCGATTTTTGGGGTTTCGAGCATCAGAATTTGGAGCGATTCCATCGATCTCGCCGGCACTGGGGCGTTTCGTCATGCGGGTTCTTTCTTCACTCCCCTTTTGTTCTCAATTGCTGTTGCTCTGCTCATAGGATTTGCTGTAGTTTTTTGCAAGTTTCATCTTTTTAGCTTGTTTAAGATTTTGCTCCAATCTTTCTATGTTTGATTGGGTTTTGAAATTCGATCCGTTTCAATTCGAGAATTTGTTAAGATGAATTTGGAAGGTGGGAGCTTTGCGAGGTGCGTGAGACACCCGTCTCAGTTCTTCACTGGTTTCTGCTCATCTTGTTTGGTTGAGAGGTTGTCGAATGTTGATTCAGTAGAGCGAAGTCCTGAACCTTCATCGAAACTTCGGGTTCGGAGTGAAATAGTAGAGATCTCTGCTTCTTCTTCTGTTCTTGATTCTCAGAGGAACGGCAGTGAGGTTAGGGTGAGAAAGACGCTTTTGTCTTTGTTCCAATTGGATGATTGTAATGATGCCCGGGTTGAGTGCGAGTCGAAGGCTTCCACTTCAGGTATTGCTTTTGGTGATATTAGCAGTAGCAGTGATGCCCATGTTGATAAGAAGTTTGATTCTTTGGAAGATAGATATATGAAGGAGAGAAATTCATTATTTTGCTCAAATTCGGTGTTACCAGCAAAAGGGTTGAGATGGAGATTAGGAGGTGCATCAAAGAGTGGAAGATTTGCGGATAAACAGCTGGAAAGTAAGCATGATCTCCGGCTTTCTTGTGATTGGAGAGTGTGTCGTGAGTCTCACGAATCCCATGATTCAGGCAGGAGTCCATGGGAAAAGCCCAGGCACTCATGGGATGGTTCAATGATGAGCAAGGCACTGGCTTGCTCGTTTGCCTGTCTAGAAGAGCCGCAAGATGGTTCTAGCAGGATCAAGAGGAGACTGCCCCAGGAGACAGTAGTTGCCGATTTTGATAGATGCGATGGAACCATTGATGGCACAAAGGCAGATAACGAGTCTTTGGTTGATGAGAAACCATCTTCTCCTAGTGCTAATTCGGGTAGCCTTATTAGAGAGAGGCGTCATGAAGAATTTCATCAAGAGATAAATGTTATGGATGGTACCAGAAAGAAATCACATAGGTGGAGCAGGGTGTGGGATTGGAGTATTACTAGCCCTTTTAGGGACTTTGCAAAGAAAAGAGAACATGTTCTGGAGAGATCTTTGTCAGGAACTTGGCAGGAGGGGCAGAAGGATAAGAGTGAATCACAGAGGGGCACACATCACTATGGGAATGGTCTCCATGCTCCTCGAGCAAATCAGTGCTTAAACAGAAATGTAAATGGTGGTAATGCAGAGCTTCAGAACTTTAGGTCTGATTTGCAAAGAA
The DNA here is from genome assembly GCA_038442645.1 of Agave tequilana. Classification (NCBI taxonomy): domain Eukaryota; kingdom Viridiplantae; phylum Streptophyta; class Magnoliopsida; order Asparagales; family Asparagaceae; genus Agave; species Agave tequilana. The sequence continues at coordinate 54,971 of JAVJIF010027701.1, read as the reverse complement.
AAAGAGAATACATGTTTGGTCGAAGCCGGAGTGTTCATTACCCCTCTCCTGGCAACATGGATAATGGACTTCTACGCTTCTATTTAACTCCTATGAGAACCAGCCGGAGAAGTTCAAATAATGGGAGGATGCAGTCTTCACGCTTTTTCTCCAAGGGTATCCTTGGACATTAACTGTAGCCTTAAAATACTTCCTTTTTGGGTGAAGTTATGTGACTTTTCTCAGTGATGTAAAATGTCCCTGAAATAAAAACCATCCCTTCATTATTCATCTACTTCTTATCGGGGAGGGGTCACGCATGTGACCATCTAAGTGTGCTACCAGTAATGTGCGTTCAGGTCCAAATCTGAATTGTACTACAATGGTAGAGAAGACACATTCAGAGTTGGCCAAGCTGTGCTTCTGCTGCTACGTGTGAGTGTTACTTCTCTATCTAATTAGCTTTTATATTGGTTAGCAAATGTAAATGATTTTGTTTTCAATCTTGTAATCCATTTCATAAACAGAAAAAGGATGAGAAAATTGCTGTGGTTTCAAGCTATAATGTTCTTTCCTTGTGTGTTTGCAATGTTTATCACAGTAGAAAGTTTGCAATATTTTATTTTGTTCTTTTTTGTAGCTGTTAAATTAGCAGGCTTCGCGTGTTACGATTTTCTAAACTTTTGTTGTATTGTCTACTAATTGAAGCTATTTATATTTAATTCAGGAATATTTTCTTTCTTCCTTGTCCCCTAAACTAAATTGACTGCAACGGATCTTTCCTTTAATGTCCCAGACATTGGGGGGGAAGTCAAAGAGCGTATTTTACATCAACCGACGAGGAAGCCTGTTCGAATAGCCTGGAAAGTCAGCTCCTCCTTTGCAACTGGATATGGAAACAACACTGAGTATGTTGAAATTACAATTATCCTGTCTTAATATATTTTGGTTCGACAAGAAAGCTCCTTTTCCATTTCATGAAGATACATTGCCCACTTGGCTAAAATTCTTGTGGATTTATCAGTTTTTTTTATACTTGACTAATCCAAGTCCTATACATTATTTAAGTTCTATACAAGCATTGTTTTGTAAGTACAATTGTAAGCATCTAATTCTCCAAATACAGAAAAAAATGTAAGCATCTAATCAATTGTATCTACCCATTATAAAATTCTTGTGCATTCTTGAGACATTTTTCCGTTACTGATCTTTTGAGTATTATATCCTATCAAAATCTTCTTCAGTTTACTTGAAAGTAAGTTGGTTATTATGTTTTGTCTTCATGGTAGAAACATTGCTCTTCTCATTGTTATACAATTAGTTGCAATAGCGAGGTATTGGTCCTCAAGAGCTGATGACTAGAATGTAAACTCCTCTCTGGATTTCCTTTATTGCTCTTGCTTTCCTATTTGAATACTGAAAATTTCTCTCTCCTAGTAATTTGCCATATTGCATGCTAACTTCATCCATTAACTTAATTTACATCTAAGTTTTCTACTTTTTGGACACATACACACGCACACAACCACATTTATGTTTCTCTCTCTTGTAAGCTTCTTTCTTGTGATGTTTGAAACTTTGAATTGTATAATGCATTTTCTGCTTATAGACATATTGCTTTGCTAGACATCTTGAACATTTGTAGTTGATGTTGCATTTTTTTTATAATAAAGGTAAACGATAAAGCCCCTTTATAATGCTAGTTAATATCAACAATTTTTAGTCAGATGTTTATTATGGTCAGCGAGTTGGAATTCTTGGATTTGATGATGTTACGAGGTACGCCTAGATGTTAGTGCGTCTAGACTTATTTTGTGGCTTTCGTTGGTTTGATGCCTTTCATGCGTGGATTTGGCACATCTAATTATTGGAGGTAGAGGGAAAGGTGGAATTGTTGCAAACACCTTGAACTAGGCAAATATTATTGTATTAACACTTTAAGAAAGAACAAAATGGTTTTCTTGTCTACTCATATATCTCTTCTTGTTTGCAAATTGCAAGGTTCAAAATCTGGTACCGGTATTGACTCCTTTTCTGTCATTGATATTGGACCTTTTTTAATTGAATAATGATATGGCCAGTTTTAGATTGGAATATCAGATAATTGGTATTGATGCATTTTTAAGGTTTCAACAATTATTTAACTTTTAAAAATTGTAACGGTAATTATCATTTTGACATTTTTTTTGAATAATTTAATGAAGGTTAATTATGTCTAGATGAAATTTTGTATTTTGGAATAGTTGATACAACTGTAGTTGCTGAATAGATATGGTTTTTGAATTAATTAATCTGACTTGCATTTATAATCAGAAAAGCTAAACGTTGGAGAAAATAAATCTTCTACTTGTATTGTATTGGTTATAAATATGTGCAAAATGAGTTCTAATATATTGAAGAAGTTGAGATCTGTTGTAAATTTGATCCAATTTAATAATCATTCTATATCCAAGTTATGGGTTAAAACCTAATGTCATAAAAAAGTTTTATTGAGATAAAGTGGTTAACCCGACATGATATATTTATTGGATTAAACCAACTATAATAAATAAGACTTAGATATAATATGTATAAACTGCAGATTACCTTTTTGATATTCAAATTGTACCTAAATATAGAGAAATCCAACCTTCAGAGCAAGTCTCTTCAGCAGCATGCTTCTTGAAGGGAAAATTCTTTGATGATCATCAGGGTTTCAAGGAAATTGGTTCACTTAATAAGCTAAGAAGAGATTTTTCCTTGCAATAATTTTGCTTAAGCTTGCTGTAGTATACTTTTCAACATTGTTAAACCTGTTCAGGTTTGTGCAGTTAATTGCAATCCATTCTTCAACATAAATGCTATTCTCTGTAGCGGATGGTATCTTACATTTTCATTTAGCCTTGTGTTGGAATTCGAAGGATTTCTCTTTGCTTGAGCTCAAACTGCATTAAGAACGAAAATAGTCTTTCCAGCTACCTTCTATGGCAAGCGCCTCAGTCACCTATAGTTTGTCTGAACCTGATAGTTGGCTCAACCTCATTGCAGGTTAGGGAGCTTGACCGTTAATTGTAAAAGTTTAGCCAATTTTTTAGGGAGCTTTCTGGACTTCGAGTTGTGGTTGGTAGCCTACCTATAACCCATTTTAAGAGGAAAAGGCTTAGATGATGATTATGACTATTATTCTAAAGAAACTATATGCAGCTTTTCAGAGGTGACAAGAGTAAATTCTCTTGCTGACACATTTTTGTCGCTTAAAATTTATGTTCCATTTATAGGAAAAAAATTTCAAGTACGCGCAAATGAGCATCATGTGAGTTGACTTTTAGTTGCCGGCCACTTGCTAGGCAACAACCTGTAGCAAGTACTATTATTATCTTCTATTATTATTTTTCAGAGATTGAAAATGAGGTAATTTTGAATTGGACTTCTTGGCTATTTTGCATGTTGTGCTTTTCAATGTGAAGCTGTGGTCTGGCCGACCCCCCAACATCCACCCGAACACACGTGTGCATGCATGTACATGAAAAACACCTAGGGGGGGGTGAATAAGTGTAATTGCTAATCTAATAATCTTTTTAAACTAAGTATGATGAATGATGCAACAATCTCTCAAAAACAAGACTAAGAGCCGAATACCCCTTGCGAGGTTCTGAACTCCTTCCTCCCAATTCCCCTAGATATGGGTTAGAGGTGCGCAATGCAACCTTGTTGTATTGAGATATGATTGATCAAGGCAAAGTATGATGATGAGAAATGAGATGCACACAATATATCACAAGAATTACAAGCTTGAATTAAAAGCACAAGGAAGATACAAGATCACAAGCAAGTAATAAAGAGCAATAAAGTGTTAGAGGAATTTAAAGCAAGAATTGGACGCAAAGGCAATCGCAAACACAAATATTTGTTTCGAGGTTCGAGCCACCGCTCTACTCCCCGCCTTCACCTCCGTGAAGGGTTTCCACTATCCACCGAGGACGCCTTTACAATTTGGTCTACCGAAGACCGAGCACCGAGCTCCACCGAGTACAAAGGACCTCTACCGAAGAGGTTGCTCCACAAGGAAAGGATTACAAGAACAAAGTGATCACAACAAGATCACTACACTTTTTCTCAAACTCTTTTACAAACACTCTCACTTCTATTACAACTTCACTATAGAATGAGTATAGGATTTTTGGCTCTATGAAGTGTGGTGAGAAAACTTCAGTTGTAGAGTGATATAGACAATCAAACACAACTGAAAAACAAACTTTAAAAGAATTGGAATGAAGGCTTTAAACTCTTTTCTTTTCTCTTTTGAAAACAACACAAACTTGAGGATTTTTCTTGATGGTATACAAGAGAGACTTCTCCTTTATTTATAGGGTTGAAAAATAGGTTAAAAACAATTTCTTTACACCTAAGTTGACCTGCAAAAGCTCCCCAACACTCTCTAAAAATCTGTTAAAGCAGAAAAAAGAAACAGATTTTCAGAATTGCCCAAAGAGGAAAGAGCCGTTGGATTGTTGCAGGCCTGGCGGTCGACCGGTCCGGTCGACCGCCAGCCCAGCTGCAAAGAGCCGTTGGCTCTCGGTCGACCGGTCCGGTCGACCGTCCCAAAAGAGGAAACACAGTTTCCTTCTTCCGGTCGACCGGTCCGGTCGACTCAGAAAACCAGAGAGCAGTGTGCTCTTGGTCGGTCGACCGGTGCGGTCGACCGACGGACGTGCACAGACGTGCACGTCCAGGCTATGGCGCCGGTCGACCGGGCCGGTCGGCCGGTCAGCCTGAAATGGGAAAAACTGCAGAATTTTGAACTTGGAAAAATTTAAAAAATTGTTTTAGGTTTAAACAAACTAGAGTGACATGTTAGTAGGAGTATGTATACATGATCTAGACAAGATATTTATTTTATAAAACTTAAGTTCATGTAAATCTCTACTAAGGCATGAAACCAAATTTTGAAAATGAAAACAAGACCAAATTTTATCAAAACCAAATTTTGTGTGTGTGTATCCTAGAGCCAAATAACCAAGACTCAAACTTTAACATTCTATTCTTACAATGATTCTAAGGACTTCAAGATCTTCAATAGGCTTCTTCATATGATCTTCAACACTTGTTCCTTGAGCCCAATTGGAGTTGACTTGAGTCCAAATCCTTGTATTTGTGAGAGAAGACTTCTAGAATGAATAGAAACCTGAAACACACTTAAACAACAAATATTATTAGTACAAATAACTAATATGTTTTGTAATCATCAAAATACACTAATCATGGGTGATTGTAACCTTGGGCCAACAATCTCCCCCTTTTTGATGATGACAAAACATATAGGTTATTTAAATAAACATGGAAGAAGAGTTTGGAAAACTCCCCCTCAAATAATGCTATGTATAAAAATTGACTATTGAAAACACAATACATAAAGCATTTAACAAACACAATAGTTTTTGTCCAAAAACTCAAATAAAACAAACTTCCTTTTTCTCCATGAAATGAAACTCAAAATAGTATCAAACTTAACCTTTTAAACTTAAACACTTGAACACTTATTTTCCAATTATCAACAAACTTATTCTCCCCCTTTTTGTCATACATCAAAAAGGGTTAAAACAAAACAATTGAAAATTTCATTTTAAGAATCCATAATACAAACATTCAACTCACCACAAATAAATGAAAATCTAGCATAGTCTAAAGGTTTAGTAAAAATATCGGCAAGTTGAAAATCGGTAGAAACATAGTCAATATCAATATCACCTTTCTCATAATGATCTCTAAGAAAGTGATATCTAATGTCAATGTGTTTGATTTTACTATGTTGATTTGCATTCTTTGTCATGTGAATAGTACTAGTATTATCACAAAATATTATAACATGATCAAAGTGTAAATCATAGTCGAGGAGAGTATGTTTCATCCAAAGAACTTGTGCACAACAAGCTCCGGCTACAACATACTCCGCCTCGGCGGTTGATAGGGCTACCGAATTTTGCTTTTTGGAAGACCAAGATACAAGACAATTACCTAAGAATTGACATGTTCCACTTGTGCTCTTCCTATCTACCCTACAACCCGCATAGTCGGCATCCGAAAAACTAGTCATTGAAAATTGGCCGGTTTTCGGATACCACAAACCCATTTCAATGGTGCCCTTAAGGTATCTAATTATGCGTTTAACCGCAATTATGTGAGACTCTTTAGGACAAGATTGAAAACGTGCACAAAGACAAACGGAAAACATGATATCCGGCCTACTAGCCGTCAAATAAAGCAAGCTACCAATCATGCTACGATATAATTTAATGTCTACACTTTTACCTTGTTCATTCTTGTCAAGCTTGGTAGTTGTTGCCATGGGAGTTTTGCTTACTTTAGATCCTTCAAGCCCGAATCTCTTGATTAGTTCCTTTGTGTACTTGGCTTGATTGATGAAGATCCCATCCTTCCTTTGCTTGATTTGGAGTCCAAGGAAATAGTTGAGCTCCCCCATCATAGACATTTCAAATCCATCCTTCATGCATGACTCAAAAGCTTTGCAAAGAGATTCATTAGTAGAACCAAAAATAATATCATCCACATAAATTTGTACAATAAGAATATCCTTTTCTACATGTTTTGTAAACAAAGTTGTGTCAATTTTACCTTTCTTAAAACCATTTGAAATCAAAAATGAAGAAAGTCTTTCATACCAAGCCCTAGGGGCTTGTTTTAAACCATAAAGAGCTTTATCTAATTTAAAAACAAAATCCGGATGCGTAGGATCAACAAACCCGGGGGGTTGTTCAACATACACCTCCTCTTCAATAAATCCATTTAGAAAAGCACTTTTAACATCCATTTGAAATAATTTGAAATCTTTATATGAGGCAAATGCTAGTGTCATCCGTATGGCTTCAAGCCGTGCTACGGGTGCAAAGGTTTCTTCAAAATCGATCCCTTCGATTTGAGTGTAACCTTGGGCAACTAACCTAGCCTTGTTTCTAACTACATTACCCGATTCATTCAACTTGTTCTTAAAGATCCACTTAGTACCAATTGTTGGTCTATCGTGGGGACTAGGAACAAGGTGCCAAACTTGGTTGCGCTCAAATTGATTGAGCTCCTCTTGCATGGCTAGCAACCAATATGAATCGGTCTCGGCTTCGAGGACATTTTTGGGTTCAACATGAGAAATGAATGCATAGTTACCACAATAGTCATGAAGTCTAGAGCGAGTAGTTACCCCTTTTGATACTTCACCTATGACGAGGTCCTTGGGATGATGTGGATTGTATCTCCAATCCTTTGGAAGTTGTTGAGGGGGCTCATCTCCATTTATTTGATCTTCATTTCCTTGAGCCTCTTCTACTTTGGCTTCACTTCCGTCATCATCCTTTGGCTTGTCTCCCATAGTAGACGTATCCTCCAAGGTCACTTTCTCCAAGCCTTCATCCAATGCATCTATTTCTACAACATTCTTAACAAACTTGTTAGATTCCTCAAACTTAACATGAATAGACTCTTCAATAGTCAATGATGATCTAATGAAACTCTATAAGCCTTACTAGTGTTTGAGTAACCTACAAAAGTTGCCTCATAAGATCTAGCATCAAACTTTCCTAAATTATCTTTTGTGTTTAAAACAAAACATTTGCATCCAAAAACTTTGAAATAAGAAACATTTGGTTTTCTAGAAAAGTACATTTCAAAAGAAGTTTTAGTAGTATTTTTACATAAGAAAACACGATTTGATATATAGCATGATGTATTAACGGCCTCGGCCCACAAATAATGTGGTAGACCATATTCACTTAGCATTGTCCTAGCCATCTCTTGTAATGTTCTATTTTTCCGTTCAACTACTCCATTTTGTTGTGGAGTTCTAGGACAAGATAGTTCATGCTTTATTCCATGTTCATCACAAAAAGTGGTAAAGGGTTGGTTAATGAATTCACCTCCTCTATCACTTCTTATTCTCAAAATCGAAACATCTTTTTCTTTTTCAACTCTTTTCTTAAAAGTTTGAAAATAAGAAAATGCTTGGCTTTTATGTTCAAGAAAGAAAACCCAAGTAAATCTTGAAAAGTCATCAACCAAAACATAAGCAAATCTATTTCCACTTAGACTTTTGGTTTGTGTAGGGCCAAAAAGATCCATATGGATTAACTCCAAAGGACGTGATGTCATGATATCCTTAATTGACTTGAAAGAAGACTTAGTTTGTTTCCCAAATTGACATGCGTCACAAACTCGGTCCTTTTCAAAATTCAAGCAAGGAATACCTTTCACCATTTCCTTTGTGTTTAACCTAGAAATGTGATCAAAAGAAATATGGCCTAATCTCCTATGCCACAACCAAGAGTCATCATCGAGGGCTTTCAAACAAGTAATATTACAAGACATATTTAACATATCAATCATATAAACATTACTTTCACGAAAACCGGAAAATACACAAACATTAGAAGTTCTATCAATTACTTTACAAGCAACATTATCAAAAACAACATCAAAACCTTTATCACAAAGTTGACTAACACTCAAGAGATTATGCTTGAGGCCATCAACCAAAACTACATTTTCAATTAAAGGAGAGGTGCCAAGTTTTACATTACCAATACCGATGATTTTACCCTTGGCGTCATCTCCGAAGGTGACGGTGCCACCTTCATGATATCTTGATAGGGTTGCAAAGTTGTTGATGTCCCAAGTCATGTGCCTTGAGCAACCGCTATCAAGATACCACAATCCTCTACGTCGTTGGGCTTTGGAAAGTACCTACATCATTTAACATAATTGTTGATTTTGGTACCCAAACTTTCTTGGGTCCTTGAAAGTTAGTGCCTCGAACCCAAACATTATGACGTGATACGTTTAATCTATCATAGCAAAAATTGGCTAAGTGCCCTTTCTGTCCACAATGTGAACATGAGAACACTCTACCATACATGAATGCATGATGTGTATGTGTAGTGTGAGCATGTTTTGGGGTTTTGCCATGTTGTTTAGGTTGTGTAGCATGAACATGAACATGAGCATGAGCATTTTTCTTTGGGGCTTGTTTCTTAGGAAACATAGCCTCAATTTTCTTCTTGTTAAATTCACAATTTTTCAAAACAACACTTAATGAGTCTAATCTTTCCTTAAGCATAGAAACTTCATTAGAATCAATTAGTGGGGCCTTACCTTTGCAAGAAATCTTATATTTTTCAAAATCATTTTTAGTAGTGGCCAAGGTGGAAACCAAATCATCCTTTTCTTTTGTAAGAGTAAAAACTTGATGACTTAAAGATTCATTTTCCTTTTTCATTTTTAAATACTTTTTCTTTAAGAAATCATAATTTTGTGACAACTCAACAAAAGCTTCTCCTAGTTCATCCATGGAGAGTTCATCATCAAAAGGGGTGGAAGGGGTTACCTTGCTTGTGCTTTCATTGGCCATGAAGCACATGTTGGCGGTGTCGATTTCTTCTTCGGATTCGGTCTCCGAATCCCAAGTTGCCTTCATAGCTTTCTTCTTGTAAGGCTTCTTTGAAGTGGAGGGCTTAGCTTTGTCCGGACACTCCGCAACAATGTGTCCCGGTCTTTGGCAATTGAAGCACACAATCTTCCTTTCTTCTTTGCCTCCTTGCCATCTTCTTCTACCTTGGTACTTCGCCTTGTTGTACATCCTCCGGACGTTCTTTACAAGGAGTGAGAGCTCTTCATCATCTTCTTCCTCATCGTCTTCATCGGAGTGTATGGCATGACTCTTGAAGGCGATCGTCTTCTTCTTGGAGGGAGCCATATCCTCCCTTGCTTTCCTTTCCATCTCATGGGTTTTGAGGTTCCCAATGAGACCTATAAGCTCCATCTCTTCATTGTCGTTGAGTTCCTTCAAGGTTGTTGCTTTAACTTCCCATGAAGGAGTAAGGGCTCGGATGATCTTCCTTACTCTTTGATCATTGTTGATATCTTCACCTAAAGAAGAGAGTCCATTAGTAATCTTGGTAAATCTTGTAACCATATCATCTATGGTTTCATTATCTTGCATGCTAAATGTTTCATATTGGGACCGAAGAAGGTCAATCTTAGCCTTCTTTACTTGTGAGGTCCCCTCATGAGTGACTATCAAGTGTGACCAAATCTCATATGCGGATTTGCAATGGATAACCCTAGAAATGTCATCATCATTAAGGGCTTGAAGAAGTGCATAGTGAGCTTTGGCATTGGCATCGAATTCCTTAGTCTCTATTTCGGACCAAGTGGATTCGTCACCGGGGGGTACACTAAAGGACTTAGTCACGGCTTTTGCAACTCGGCTACCTAGAGATTGCAAAAACACGGTCATCTTAACTTTCCATATGGGAAAGTTAAGTCCATCAAACTTAGGAGGGGTCTTAATTCCATCGGCCATTTTTACTATATGAATATGAATGAAATGATTAGCAAATTAGGATCTTCTCTAAGGTTGTTAAACCAAATCCTAGAGTCCAAGCTCTGATACCAATTGAAAAACACCTAGAGGGGGGGTGAATAGGTGTAATTGCTAATCTAATAATCTTTTTAAACTAAGTATGATGAATGATGCAACAATCTCTAAAAACAAGACTAAGAGCCGAATACCCCTTGCGAGGTTCTGAACTCCTTCCTCCCAATTCCCCTAGATATGGGTTAGAGGTGCGCAATGCAACCTTGTTGTATTGAGATATGATTGTTCAAGGCAAAGTATGATGATGAGAAATGAGATGCACACAATATATCACAAGAATTACAAGCTTGAATTAAAAGCACAAGGAAGATACAAGATCACAAGCAAGTAATAAAGTGCAATAAAGTGTTAGAGGAATTTAAAGTAAGAATTGGACGCAAAGGCAATCGCAAACACAAATATTTGTTTCGAGGTTCGAGCCACCGCTCTACTCCCCGCCTTCACCTCCGTGAAGGGTTTCCACTATCCACCGAGGACGCCTTTACAATTTGGTCTACCGAAGACCGAGCACCGAGCTCCACCGAGTACAAAGGACCTCTACCGAAGAGGTTGCTCCACAAGGAAAGGATTACAAGAACAAAGTGATCACAACAAGATCACTACACTTTTTCTCAAACTCTTTTACAAACACTCTCACTTCTATTACAACTTCACTATATAATGAGTATAGGATTTTTGGCTCTATGAAGTGTGGTGAGAAAACTTCAGTTGTAGAGTGATATAGACAATCAAACACAACTGAAAAACAACTTTAAAAGAATTGGAATGAAGGCTTTAAACTCTTTTCTTTTCTCTTTTGAAAACAACACAAACTTGAGGATTTTTCTTGATGGTATGCAAGAGAGACTTCTCCTTTATTTATAGGGTTGAAAAATAGGTTAAAAACAATTTCTTTACACCTAATTTGACCTGCAAAAGCTCCCCAACAACTCTCTAAAAATCTGTTAAAGCAGAAAAAAGAAACAGATTTTCAGAATTGCCCAAAGAGGAAAGAGCCGTTGGAGGTCGACCGCCAGCCTAGCTGCAAAGAGCCGTTGGCTCTCGGTCGACCGGTCCGGTCGACCGTCCCAAAAGAGGAAACACAGTTTCCTTCTTCCGGTCGACCGGTCCGGTCGACTCAGAAAACCAGAGAGCAGTGTGCTCTTGGTCGGTCGACCGGTGCGGTCGACCGACGGACGTGCACAGACGTGCACGTCCAGGCTATGGCGCCGGTCAACCGGGCCGGTCGGCCGGTCAGCCTGAAATGGGAAAAACTGCAGAATTTTGAACTTGAAAAAATTTGAAAAATTGTTTTAGGTTTAAACAAACTAGAGTGACATGTTAGTAGGAGTATGTATACATGATCTAGACAAGATATTTATTTTATAAAACTTAAGTTCATGTAAATCTCTACTAAGGCATGAAACTAAATTTTGAAAATGAAAACAAGACCAAATTTCATCAAAACCAAATTTGTGTGTGTGTGTGTGTATCCTAGAGCCAAATAACCAAGACTCAAACTTTAACATTCTATTCTTACAATGATTCTAAGGACTTCAAGATCTTCAATAGGCTTCTTCATATGATCTTCAACACTTGTTCCTTGAGCCCAATTGGAGTTGACTTGAGTCCAAATCCTTGTATTTGTGAGAGAAGACTTCTAGAATGAATAGAAACCTGAAACACACTTAAACAACAAATATTATTAGTACAAATAACTAATATGTTTTGTAATCATCAAAATACACTAATCATGGGTGATTGTAACCTTGGGCCAACAGTACATACACACTTAAAGGGGAAAAAAGAACAGATGAAGAAAAGAGAAGAATAGAAAAGAAAAGCCGTCTACATGTCCGTATCCATCACGATACTTATTGGATACTTAGATACTTGCAGGACATTTCTCTAATTGTCCTCGTCACACACACACACAACATTTGTCCTCAAATTGTAATATTTTTGAAATTGCAAACAATCATTTGATGCAGTTTCAACATTTGTCACAAGTTTTATGCATTGAACATGTTAGGGTTAGCTTTTTCTTCGCAATTTCATATGAAATAGAGTGCTTATGACGATATGTTGGAATAATTGTTTAGAAATTAAGCTTCTTCATTGAAACAAAAAATAGGGACCGAAAGCAACACTCTCCTATATATTTCCGCCAATGTTGGAAGATTTTGGGGATTATATATTTGTTATCAATATCATTATCAAGGCACAATACTTTTTATAAACAGTTTTATAAAATTCTTATCTTTTTTGGTGTTGCCTTACTATAGAGCTGACTGTTTTAGGATTTGTTGCTTTGACATGTCCATTTCCTTGTACGTATACTCGCACAGTACATGCATGAATGCATGCATGCATACATCCATACGTTTGTACATGATCACACACACAGACTCATTTGTTCATGCCTAATACATACACAGGCGCACCTGTATAGATACACTGTTGGTTCCATCTAGCATACACATCCTAGATCTGTTATAATTTGTTGTATCCACGTCTCCCATCTTTTGTCGTGTTTCATGTCTGTATCCATGTTAATTCTATATAGGCTTCTTTAACATTGATTGTGAAACACCCAACAAGTCAAATAAAGGCCAATTTTTCCATGGATTAGAACACAATATGCAATAATTGCTACAGTATTGGGCAAGGATGGAAGGATGAGAGGGTGAATCAGGTTGTGTGCTAGTTCAATCTAACAATACGTAGAATAATGAAATTTATGTAAACAATCCATAAGAAAATGGTATCAAGTCAAGCATAACTATAAATAAGAAGTAAACATTGAAAAGGTAGAGAGTAATAAAGATTAAAAGGGAAAAAAACTGCGAGATATATTTTGCTCGGCCCAATCTTGGCCTATGTTTAATCCCACACCTTCTAATGGGATTTATCCCCTATATCCAGTGGCGTAACAAGTAATACTTTCTTTCCCAAATAAATCTCCAATTCGTTACAATCCCAGAGCATTCCTTCAGTTGGTGTAGACTTTGCAACACCAACCACATTCAAACTGGACTTTAACTAAACCTATTTACAGGAGCAAAATCATACCTAACAAAACAGAGATCTCACAAAGAATAAATTTAACTTTGTGGCGTTTTAATAACTATAGACAAGTGAAGAAGATTTGGCACTAAGTGGTTTCAAGTAATGGTACACTTGATTTTGATGAGATTTTATTATAAACCATATCTAAAATATTGCAGAAAGGTGTATTGGACACGAGAAACTATTGATCTGTAGGAAAGTTTGGATTCAAAATCTGGTCAGAACTTTCACTTGGATAGCTATATTTGGATGTCTGACCGAAATTGATTTTGGCCAAACCCAAATGCAACCAGAAGCAACCATTGTTTTATAATTTCTTAGCGACCGGGAATTTGGTGGAAATCACTATATTTGACCTAAATGGCTAAAGCACTTGATAAAGTAGTTTAGCATTGCAAAGTCTACAATTTTTTTTTTTGTTGTAGTTCCATCGACAAACCTTAGAATTGTATGATTCAAAACCATTGGATTCTAGACTTGAGACACTTTCCAAACGTAAGTAAGGTTGAGATCATGTTTTCATATATCAACCGATTCCGATATGTGTTGGTAATATCATATCAAAACCAATTTTGAGAGTAACTGATACAATATTAACCTTGTATGAGCTGATATTGGAGCTGAAATTGCCCACGTGGTTGATATGCCTGAATTTGATGATCGATATTTGACAATATTGATACTTAAACATGCCTGAATTTGATGATCAGTATTTGACAATATTGATACTAAAACCGTTGGATCATACCGATACTGAAATTTCACACCATGGTTGAGAAATGAGGTTGTTAGATAAGGTTGGTTCACAATCTTCAGGTCTGCTGAATGTCATGATCAGACAAATACAAATTGAGATTCTGACCTGTAGAGAACTTGGAACTTGGTGACCTAAACTAAACCATGGATGTCCTCGGGTATCTGAGTAACAAACTAGGTTGGAATTAGGTGAAAATACAACTCTAGTCTTTATTAGTATTTTACAACAACTCCTGAGAAGAACAAAGTAAATTACAGTAAAATCTTCTTCTACATAATCATCACATGGTCTTCAATCGTGCTTTGTTACTTCATCCCAACTTCGGGGCTGTTTGTTTCGCCGTAAAAGGCGTAAAAGTCCGTAATTCGTAAATGACTTACGACCCAATTACAACTACGGCGTTTGTTTGGACCGTAATTCGTAAAAGACTTACGCAACTCAACTATCACTTACTTGCAACCCAATTACCACTCACTTACAGCCCAGTTACAGTTAATTTTGTGGTCATGCAAATTAGTATTATTTTTTATGTTAATATTAATTTTTTTAATATTTAGCATTTTAATATTTATTTGCAATATTAAAACTTTTTAAATCACCAAATAGTTAATTTTATGGTCAACTTTTTTACTTACGACTTACATATTATGACAACCAAACACCGTAAAATACAATACATTTTCCCACTTACAACTTTATATTACCAACCAAACACCGTAAAACTTATATGCATGTAACTCATTTACAACTGTAAAAGACTTTGCCAATTACGACTTACAAATTACGGCCAATTACGACAACCAAACAGGCCCTTCAATGCTTGTTCTTCATGATCATGCTTCAATACTAGATGTTCTTGGATGTATCTCCTTGAGCGTGAAGCTTCCAATCCTCTTTAGACCCTTTGAGCTTGATAACTTTACTATGTCATCATCACCTATTCACTTATATAAGCTCTTTCCAACTATTTGCTCTAAACTCATTGTTGGCGTAAAAAATAGATTCTTCATGGTGAAACATTGTGGATAATAGAACTGGAGTTAATTACTTAAAGTGTGTGCTCGTATACTTTTTTTATTTTAATAACAAATGACCCATTTTGTTAGTATGGTGAAAATTAGTGTAGGGGGGTAAGTCGGTTGAACCAGAAAGACCGAGCTTAGAGATGTGGCCATCAGTGTAAGCTCAAGATGCAACAGTAGAAGATGAAATAAAGAAAAGGTCAGATTTAAATGCTAGGTTATTATGGTCCGATACTGGAGTGACCCAAGGGAACAGAGGAGGTTTTCCTGTGTGGTATAAAGCTCGTGGTGTTGTACTTTGCATCCTAGGCTCTTGCCAAAGAAATGTACATGGGAAGATAACTGAAAGTCACTTTTGCAATGGATGTGAAGCTGGTTACTGCATTGAAGGTAATTGCTCATTGTGTGAGCTCATCCTTTTTCTTTTAATTATAACAAATGTTCCATTGTGTTGGTCTGGTGAAAATTAATGCAGGGTATTATTTCAGTTGAACCAGGAAGGTTGACCATAGAGATATGGACATCAGTGTAAGCTCAGGATGCACACATAGACGATAAAATAGAAGCCTTGGAGAAGGTAAGATTTAAACGGTAGACTATGAGGGTTCAGTAGCGGGGTGACACAAGGGAACAGTGATGGAGGTTTTCATGAAATTGAGATCAGCTTCAGTAGTCTGTTAGCCCTTTGTTAGGAGGGAAGCCTGATTCTAACTGCATGGTATAAGGCTTTTGGTGTTGTACTTGCATCCTAGTCTCTTGTCAAAGAACTTTAGTTAACAGTCACTTGTGCATGGATGTAAAGCTGGTTACAACTTGTAAAAGAGTGCTACATGGATGCAAATAAAGAGGGATACAGATTAAAACATAGAGTTTCACAAAAGGCACATTTACTGTGTGTTAAGTTTTTGACTCTGTCATGCCATTTAAATGATAATAGTGTTTTTGTGAAAGACTCTGTATTAGTTTAGTCTCACATTGCTTGTGAGACTAACTCATGATGTATCAACCTTGGTTCTTATATATAGATTAGAGTATGAGGCCTAGATCTCATCTCGTTCTCTCCCATTCTCTGATGCTAATATATCATGTTATCAGAGCTACTCAAAAACCTAACACTAGTCCCAAAACCCTAACCCTAATCCTAGTCCCAAAACCCTAACCCTAATCCCACCACCAAGCCCACCGCCTCCATCCCGATCCCCAATCTCTCCATCCCATCGCCTCCATTCCCTCTCCATCGTCTTCGCTCGTCGCGCCTATGGCACGCCTGGCCAATGACAAGCCACGCCCAGGCACGCCCGCAGACTAGCCCAGGCATGCTTGTGTGTGAGAACAGGCACGCCCGCACCCTGCGTGTGCCCTGCCTCCTACTGTGTGTTTTTGCGTGAGGCTAGGTGCCTTACTCCCGCAACCTGCTCGAGCCAATCCGACACCTTCCATGTTCGATTCCCTCTTCAAGCAATTTCTCTTTGTGCATGCAACCTGTACCTATTCAACTGGCGAACTAGGTCCTGAACGTGGCATCCTAAGATGATTTGATATTCAACTCGAGATTCTGAGATTTGGTTAGTCCTTGTTGGTGGGTATTTTGGTGAAGGGTTGAACCTCTTTGAGGTGTAGTAGGGAGTTTGTCTTTTTCAAGTTCGTTTGTTTCATGATGGCTGAATTTACTGAGACGAAGGCGGATGAGTCCAGTGGGCCGGCTCACACGAGGAAATCTGAGATAAGTTTTCGGCAGGATCACTGATATCTCTTGTTTTGTGTGCGTGAAGTTCTTGATCTTGCAATTAGATGAATATAAGTAAGAATATTGCAAGATATAGAGAGATTTTTATTTTTTTAATTTTTTGGAGAGAGAAATTCAAATACCCTTCTCTCTCCATCCGATTTCGGCAGAGGCCAGCGTAAGGGTGTCGCTTCGTCGTTCTCACCCCTCCGCCCCCTGTATCGCCTCCATTTCTCTCTTTCTCTCTCTACACTTTCTCTCTCTACATTTTGTTGATTAAATTCTACCTTGCAAATCATTGTGAAAATCTTAGTATAGGACAAGCTAGAGTTGTCGAACAACAATTTGAAGACTTACTCAAAACAAAGCACTCATTCCTTAAAGATTAAACGAATTTAAAAGAGTTTTACACACAAGAGCAAGGAAGAAAGATTGCATTAAAAATAAAGAAACAATGATCTAGTGTAAAAAAAACAGTAGATCTAAATTATGAAAGCAGTAATTCTAATTTTTGAATGATGTAAAACTAAAGTAAGAATTCAAGAGAAAGAATGAGGATATAAGAATAACTTTTTATTAAAAAGATCTCTCTAATTGGAGTTTTTTTTTTACAACTTAAAAGAAATACAAGGAGGGAGAGATAGTTAATTACAAATAAAATAATAAAAAGCAGAAAGAAATACTCATTGAACTGAAACAGTCATGGTCGAAGCTTTGGGAAAGAGTGAAGACGAGGATGATGGTGGGCCCTGTTTTAAATATCGGCCGAGTCGGCCGAGATATCGTCCGATATCTCTTTTTTGCTTGCTATCGATACGATATGAAGAAATTGTTGCCATATCGTTTGCAGCAAAAAACGAACGATATTTAAAATATCGTCCCGTAAATTGCCCGATATCGGCCGATAAATCGCCCGATATTGGCTGATAAGTCGCCCGATATATCGCCCGACATGAAATAACTTATTTATTGCACGACTGTGTGCAAATGTACAATATTTTTTTTTACTGTCTTTGCATGTATATTATATCATTTTTATTAGGTAGATGATATCTAGGACACTAAATCAATTTTTAGTTATTAGTATTTCATTATATATAGTGTTCGATATGAACGCCCGATATGCGCACGTATCTCCAATATCTCTCCCGATATCCAATATGAAAAATCCCCATCCTATATGATCCCGATATCCGATATTTAGAACCTTGATGGTGGGCATCCATCTCCAATTTAGGGCTCAACTTCAACTCCTTGCTTGGCTCTTTGTAGAGGAGACTTTTTTTATAGCCTTTTGAAGTTCCATTTCTTCTCCAAGCATGACACGATTTGCTTGAGATTTGGAATAGATTTGTTGGAGATATGCTTAGGGATTTGTTTGAATGGACATATTTTCTTATCTGGATAGATTTGCATGAATTTGGAGAAGATTTGTTGGAATTTGCTTGAGGATTTATTGAGCTGGACATATTTGCTGTGCTGGATATATTTGCATGGAGAAATCTCTTATCTTTTCTTTTGTGTTTGTATTTGTATCTTGTGTCAAGTCTTCTAAAAATTGTAAACATACATATATCAGTGCAATATTTATCCTCAAAAATCAGCTTAACAATAATCCAATATATATTACAAATGTCCACATTTCATGTCATATTAGTTACAGGCCGAATACTTGATGGGAATTATTACCTGCAGTGGAAGCGGGTAATTGAGATTTATGTGGTTGGTCAAGAGAAGACTAGTCATTTGTTGGCGGACCCTTGTATTCCAGTGATTGATGCTTGGACACTAGAGGACAGCAACCTACTACATCAGGTACTGACGACGATGGAGCTCAAGATTCAGGACTTAGTCCTTCATTGCATGATTGTAAAGGAGTTATGGTGTAGTTGTTTCAGAAGAAGCAGAACGACCAATTCATAGATGATTATTACGACGAGTTCAATCACTTAGCAGAGGAGCTCTGTCAGATATTTTCGATCACATCTGATGTGAAGCATAAACCGGTTGATGATATTGACCTACTTGGGTACCCTCGACTTTGTTTATTTCTCGGCTAGGCTTCAGATAATGAAAAGCTTTGCTGTGAGCTCTGTACTGGAGACGTCACTTTTTGAAGAATGTCTTTCATGCGGTGTCACCTGACCCTACTATGCAACCTTAGATTGATTTGTCTTAGCAGCTGAGGGAGGCAGACCGAGGGGCAAGGAGGCTACACTAGAAGTTTTAGTGGTCACGGTGGTACCAGGGGCTGACGAGGAGGTTCTTGAGGAGGACAAGGAGATGATTCTGTGATCTATTGTTACTATTGCAAAGAGCTAGACCATACAAAGTATCAATGCCTCCTGATGGGGAAACAACGAGAGATGCACACATGGTCTCTCAGAATGACGAGCAGTTGTGACATCATTTTGAGCAATTTCAGATATTTCAGCAACAACAGAATACACAAACTTAATCTTTCTTTTCTCTGCCATTCTAGCTCAAAATTTACTCTTATATCTTGTCTTACATCGTTTATGTAGCATACTTGGATTATAATTCAGGGATGACTGATCACATGATTGGGAACTGAAGTATTATGTCCTCTATTACTCATGCCTCTAATTCTATAGTATTAGCAGATAGTTCTCGCACACCTATTCAGGGTATTGACACCGTCGTTACCACTCTTTCCCTTTATTGTTTGTTTTTCTATTTATCTTGTTTTCCTTTCAACCAATTATCAGTAAGATTATCAAGGTTTTAAATTGCACGTATATATTAGAAGTTTGGGATGAGGAAGATGATTAGCACAAGACTTGAGCGGAACCGACTGTATGAGTTATAGTTGGTATCTGATCAGCTGGCCTGCATCAACACTTCTTCAGTATTTGATTACCACTATCGGTTAGGTCACCCTTTTTATCTGTACTAAACTTCTTGTTTCCTTTATATGTCATGTTTCATCTTTAGAATGTGAGTCTTGTCAGTTAGAGAAGTACCATCGTGTATTATCCTCGTCAAGTCAATAAGAGGACTGATAAACCATTTGATTTAGTTCATTTAGATGTATGAGGTTCATGTTCAGTAACTTTAAACTTGAGTTGTAGGTATTTTATCCAATGTTCTAAAAAGCGGTTTCAGTACGCGCGCGGTCCGGGAGCGCATAATGCTTAAACGGTTTAAACGGTGATTAAACGAATTACACGTTTTATTATCATTTTAATATATAATAATATTATAATACTTAAACATGCAAATATGAATTCTATAAACTCCCAAAATAAGCATAAAAGATATAGCCAACATAACTTGAAAATTTAAATAGCTACTACTAAGAGGAATTAAAAAAGTAATAATGTCAATCAGTTCAAAGTACATCAATGTATCTCCACCTCCAACAACTATAGTTAAAAAATATTTTTTAAATGAACAAATATATGTATTTCATTTAAAAGCAACATACTTCCAATAATTTTGGTTCACTGCTAGATGCAACTGCAAATAATGTGTAACTTTATCCTTCTTATGTTTGAGGCACTCCTCAGCTTATTAAAGAAATAAAGATTATTGGTAAGAACCTGGGCAAAATATGTGTGCGCGAGGGGGGAGAGAGCTAACTAGGGGGAGATCGCCGTCGACGCTTTGCTGCTGACCAGAGGGCTGATCATAGGAGGAGGTCTTTGTCGACAAAGAGAGGTCGCGATAGGGAGGATCAACTGTAAGGGGAGGTCACCGTCAAAGGGGGAGGTCGCCACAGGAGGATCAGCGCTTTTGTGAACTTCTTCGTCGTCGAGCTTTAGGAGCCCTAATTCCCCAAGAGAATCGTTGCCACCGTGAGCTTCAGGAGCTTAGATAAAATTAGGGCTTTGGGAGCTTCGTTGTCTCGTCGTCGTGAGCATCGAGAGCTTCTTCGTGAGATTCGGGAGCTTCGTCGTTGTCACCGCAGGAGGATCGAGGATGCGGATAAATTTAAAGCTCGTGAGCCCTAATTCTCCAATACTCGACAATTTATATTCTCAATTATTGGATTAAAATTGAGTTCAGTTAGCTTTAATGAGCTCGAAATTTGAATCCATTTAGAAAACGATTGAATAACATTTAAACGGATGCTAATTTTATCATCGATTAGACGCTTAATCATCGCTTAAGCGAATTAATCGCCTGACCGAGTAATCCGACCGCTTTCTTGAAGTTCTGTTCGGTTTCAGACCGAAAACATTTAAGCGGACGATTAATCGGCCGCTTAAACCTTTTTTTAGAACACTGATTTTATCAGCTTTGTGGATGATTATTCTCGAGTCACATGGATGTATCTGTTAAAATCTCGTTCTGAGATGTTCTTCACATTTAAATTTTTATTCAGAAATAAAGAATCAATTTAATTCTAGTATTAAAATTTTGTGATATGATAATTCTAGAAAATATCCGGACAATAACTTTAGTCAGTTTCTTGAACAAAATGTAATCTTGCATCAATCCTCTTGTGTTTACACTCCTTAGCAGAATGAGGTAACGAAACGTAAGAACAGACACCTTGACATTGCTAGGACTGTTATTTCATAGACATGTACAAAATAATTTGAGGTGAGGCCCTTTTGACTGCTTTTTACTTGATAAATATAATGCCATTCTTTGTATTACAAAATAAAATCTTATATTCCATCCCGTACCTTGATATTGATTTGTTCTCTTTGCCTCCAAAGATTTTTGGTCTCTTTATTTTGTCCATAATCATAATTCTCATAAGACAAAACTTGATTTTTAGGTCTCTTAAAGGGATTTTTCTTATCTATTCTAGAGCTAAAAAGATTACAAATATTTTTTGTCTATCTGTAAGCTGATATATCTTGTCTACATATATAACTTTTTTCGGGTTTAAACCTGGGATTTTCGCATCTTCTACGTCAGAGGATGGCTATGATTACCTGTAATATCGGGAGACCTTACTCAATAGTGACGGGTCAACATATAAAATGTAACTGGTAAAAAATCCACTTCAGTTTTAGAATCCAATTTAGATCTATACACGACGAACAATTCCTGCACCTGTGCCAGTGCTAGACTCGGTACCAAGTCAGCAAGAATCGAGTCTGTCATTGTATAATTACCTGGTATACTACTGATGATCTTTCCATTTCGAAAAGGGAAGTGTAATTGTACTTAATATCCTCTTTTCAGTTTTGTTTTTTATTCTCATTTATTATCCTCCTTTCGTTCATTTTATTTTTTTTTGGACTCATGCTCGGTTCTCAAGAATGTATCAGAAGCATTATCTCTTTCAGGTTGTACTCAGGTGATGCAGGAGAGGTGACTGTTTTAGAGTAAAATGAATCTTGGGATTTGGTCACACAGTTGTTGGGCGCTACACTCTCAAGTTAAACACAGATGGGTCTCTAGCTGCTTAAGGAAAAGTTTGGTTGCCAAAGGATACTCTATGAACTGGATTATGTGGATACCTTCACTCCAGTCGCGAGGATGACATCTATGCGGGTCAGTGTCATTAGCAGCGACATACATTGGCCACTTCATCAATTGGACATCAAGAATGTCTTTCTCAATGGTATTCTTGATGAGGAGGTTTATATGGAGCAACCACGAGGCTATGTTACTCAGGGAGTGTGCAAATGTTTGCAGGTAGAAGAAGTCACTCTATGCTTTGAAACAGTCTCCGAGAGCTTGATTTGGGCGCTTTGCATAAGTGATTCAAGAGTTTGATCTCTGTTACGCACAGAAAGATCACTCTGTATTTTGGCGGATATAGGATGGAAAGAAGATCCTGCTGGTTGTGTATGTGGATAATATTGTAATCAAATGAGATGACATAAAGGGATTGACAACATGAAGTACTTGCAGAAGCATTTTCAGACTAAGGATACTAGATCCCTGAAGTACTTCTTAGATATTAAGGTAGCCAGTTCCAAGAAGAGTATTTTTCTGTCACAGAGAAGTATGTACTTGACTTGCATTTGGAGACTGGGATGCTAGGATGCATGAGCATTAATTCTCCGATGGATGTGAACACGAAGATGCTACCAGATTAGGGGTGCTTCTTGAGGATGTTGTGAGATATAAGAGATTGGTGGGGAAACTGAACTACTTGATGGTGATCAGATTGGATATCATATTTGCAGTCAATGTAATGAGTAATTTATTGTCAGTACCAAGAACTACCTACTTTGAGGCGGTAATGAGAATTTTAAGGTACTTAAAGAAAGCTCCAAGGAGAGGGCTTCTCTTTCAGATTTTGGACACACTATAGTAGGAGGCTTCTCATATGCAGATCGGGCATGATGCCCTTTTGATAGGAGGATATTGTGTCTTTCTTGGAGGAAACCGTGTGTCGTGGACAAGCAAGAAACAAAGTGTGGTCTCTCAGTTTAGTGCAGAGTCAGAGTACATGGCGATTGCAATGTGACATTAGAGCTAGTCTAGATCAGAGATTTATTGACAAAGATTAGTTTTCTCCTAGAGTGTCCCATGAGACTATTTGGTGACACAAGGCATTTAGCTATACGCATTGCTGAAAATGCTGTGTTTCATGAGAGAACCAAACACTTTGAGGTTGATTGTGGTATAGTTCGTAAGAAGCTCAAAGAAAAGATCGTTGTGTGAAGTATGTTTCATCCGGACACTAGTTAGCAAGTCTTCTTACCAAATCACTTGGTAGAACACGGTAGATTTTATTTGTGACAAACTAAGCATGTATGATATATATGCTCCAGCTTGAGGGGGAGTTTTGAGAGAGACTATATTTGTTTAGCTCCACATTGCCTGAGAGACTAACTAATGATTTATCCACATTGGTTACTCTATATAGACTAGAGTATGAGGCTTAAATCTTATCTCTCTCTCTCCCAATTTTTGATGCTATTATATCAAGTGTCATTGTTAGATACATCATGACATCTTCAGGGTATAACCACACACCAGA
The DNA here is from genome assembly GCA_038442645.1 of Agave tequilana. Lineage (NCBI taxonomy): Eukaryota > Viridiplantae > Streptophyta > Magnoliopsida > Asparagales > Asparagaceae > Agave > Agave tequilana. The sequence goes on along the minus strand of JAVJIF010027701.1, from coordinate 31,103 downwards.
ATACATTCAGTGGGCAACATTGTGAGATATAATTAACCACACGTCTATTTTAAATTATTATATACCATATAAACCTGTGTTTTAGTGGTTGATAGGAACATTTGTCAACTATTATTAGATTACCATATTAATGTGTTGTATTTGAGTTTATGAAAAGGACAACAAGAGTCGCTTTTAAAGCTTGACTTCAAAAATGAGAATGCTGAGATGGATGAGTGGCAATAGCCGCAATACATTATGAAATCTGAGAAGAAGTGAGTGCATCCATAAGAAGTAGAGCTTCTATTGAGAACAGAATGAGGGAGAATCACTTTAGAGGGTTGGGCATGTGCGATGAAGACCGATATGTGTGCTGATTAGGAAAAGTGAAAAGGATCATGCTAAATGAAGCAACGAGGACTAGAGAAAGGCCTAAATTAATTTGGATGAAAGCAATTAAGAAGGATATGGTAGTGTTGCATCTGGCTGAGGAGGCAACCCTAATAAAGCTGAATGAAAAAAAAATGATTTATGTGGCCATCCCCAAAAATTGGGATAAGGGCCTTTGTTGTTGTTGTTGTTGTTGTTGTTGTCGTCGTTGTTAAAGTTAAGAACATTTTGCAAAGCTGAGGAACATGTGAATAATGAACATTTAATTTTTGATTGCATCCCAAAGATCTATTGTGAAACTGAGTAGATTTTCCATTGAATAGTGAAGTTCACATGTTCCAGAATCCTAGTTTATCTCCTTGACGCTTCCGAACCTACAGACACAATGCATCATTGTCACTGGTGGCATCTACATTTGCCAAGTTGGTTCTTGGAGGTCTTCACCGCCTCGGTGCATCCTGTCTAATCCCACCGAGACTCTGTTGATCTGATTCATTGCTTTGTTTAATTTATTTGCTTATATATCCATTTAGTTCACTTTAGGGCTAGACTTGCTTTTGACATTGGACATGTCTCTAAGTCACTTTCTTATTATTGTTAAGGTAATTTCCCATCTTTATTGTGCAATTGAAGATACTGAGATGAGTTTCACTATATCCTGAGAATCCAACCTGTGCAGAAAAGTGAGCTATCTTTGAATTACTTATAACGAGCTTCGACCTAAGCAGTATCTTTTCATTTTAGAACCACTATGCCTTTCTGTCTGTCCAGTGTCCAGAAATCTGTAGTGGATTGAAGTTGGAAAGACCATCCTATGGTTGATACAAGCATTCTTGTAACCAATTTTAAAGATTGAAACTTTATCTCATTCCTATGAACTGTACCCAGAAGTCTTCTATCTCATGTATTAGTACCTCCAATGCTTACTTATTAGTTTCCATTGGCTCATTAAACCCTCTCTGAACTTGCAGAACATCAGCATCATCCAGACTTCTATTAATTTCATCATCTTTTTCTTCTAGATCTAACGTAATTCCTGAAAAATCTCATTAGTAATTCTGTTACCTCCTGCTTCTAGCATTTCTCTGAACCACATGAATTCTTTTTCTTTTGTCTTTATTCATCATGTGCTTCTGCGTCATTTGATAATCAATTTTTTTTACATACTCTGAATGAACTTGCCTCGAATCTCCATGTAGCCTCCCGATTGTGAGTTAATACCACTCTTATTCCCTTTCCCTCTCTTAAGTGAACATGATATGATGAAGGCACTAGGTAAATCTTTCTGTAAGCTGAGACTAATTTGGCACAGGCATGCATTTCCCTCCTCGTCTCCCCTAAACCTAGAACTTGCAAGAGAAGAAAACAATTTACTCATTTCCAAAGCTCAATCCCTTTTATTTTATTTCCAGGATCTACGACTGTGAAAGTCCTAGTGGCAAGCTTATTAACCTTGAATTCTTAATATGGTATGCGTGCAATAGCTCACATCTCCTTGATCCTTTTGTCTTTCTTCCCCTTTTGATGTCATTTTGTCCCCATTCATTTCAAAAGTTGTTTTCAGAAAATAGTTGATTAATAATATGCCTTGCAGTTTTTTTGTAATATAACTGGTTAGCTCATCAGAGAAGCATAAGCCGAAAACTTCAGAGTGTTACATGTACCGAGGATGACGAACCTTCCTATTTGCATACAAATTAGCATTTCACATGCGTTCATCTTTTTACTCTTAGTTGTAAGTTTTCTTTCTAAATCCACCGGCTCGATAACAACTTAAACTGGGTACTTTTCTGATTTGGAAGAAGATTGCTGATGCAAAGTAGGCAAAGCAACTTATCCTGATATTTTTGTTATAAGCTTTCACATTTTCTGATTTTCTGTTCTCGGGTATCCCTTTGATAACAACGATGTGCTTCAAATCAAAAAGACTTCACTGTCGTGCTTTTAGGGTAACAAGGAGTTGCTTCAAGCAATTAGCATTCTTCTTATTTTAGATTGTCAAAAGACAGTCTTTTTTGGTAAAGCAAGGCGTGCATATTTTAGCGAACCTACATATTTCCTTCGTCTTATTGGCTTATATTTAAGTGACTAAATGAAGATTGAGCTAGTATGGTGACTTTTCTTAGTATGGCAATTGTTCCAGCTAGTTTTAAGTTGGTGGCAGGAAGCTAAGACAGTTTTAACTGGTCCTGTTTGTATATAGGATACTGACATTTGTGTGACACTTGTCCAACACGAATCGGATATGTTGAAGCCGTTATTGGATTTAGAGACCAAAACATTGTCTTAGCCGTGTGTCATCTTAAACAAAATTTCTAAAGGTCGCGCGACAGACACTTTGAAGCCGCATGTTATGTTGCTTAAACATACATAAAAAATAGATTATTTAACATAAGTAGGTAACTATTCTGACACCTTGCAAACAATTGAGGGACATTGTAAGCTTGTAGGCTTGGAATGAATTAGATTTCCTACTTTTTTGTTTGAGTATATGAGTTGATTTGATCCTACGAATTTAAATGATTGAGATTCAATTTTGTTTTATTCATTCTACTATTACTAAAACAGGTCCTAATCACTAGTGGTTTATATGTTTATTATATGTAGATGTGGTCAAGATCTGGTTAACCCCAGGGATCTCGACACGTGTCCCACCGCACCAGTCCAAAATGCCAAGCGGCTCGCATGCAACCCCGAGGAGAGAGTCTCAGACCCAACCCCGAGACACATCCCAACTCTGAGGAGAGGAGTCTGAGTCCCTTCTCACCTAGACATCTGTGACTACCAGATTTCACCCCGACTCCTACTAAACACAGTTCAACAACAAGGTTTTCGGATCGCAAGAACGATTACACTTGCCACGAAATTCTTATGTTCTAAATACCCCCTATTCCAGCGGGGACGGTTATGGATAGTGGCGGATATCTTGGCATGCCAAATTCCAACAATAAAGCGCGATAATTTAAACGGATATGGAAGGATCATAACCGCGGATCATGAATCACGAAGAAAGATCTGCATCATCAGTTACATCACAAACCGCTTACTTATAGACCAAGACTTCTCATGAAAAAAAAGAGACTTCTCCACAAGGATCAGCCACCAAGTTAAAGAGAAAGATGTACTAAGAAAACGTTCTTGTAACACAAAAAATAGTGAACCTTCCTCTCTTTCCTGTGGTTTTTCTCCTTTTGGGTTTTCATGTATAAATTTATGTCTATGTTTGTTTGCTGATTGGATCGTACATTCCGTATCATTCTAAGCAGACCCCTTTTTGCTTGTGGTCGATCAATCACATAGGAAAATCCCCGCCACAAACTGGTGTTTTCGTTAAGAGTTGAGTCCCAACGCTCAGATCTCTCCCTTACCAAATCCATTCTCCAAAAAAGCTTTTTCAACATCGATGATGGCCCGAAGAAGCAAGCTATCAGAGGTGCATCGTCCAAAGGTAAAACAATCGAAGCCGCTAGGGGCACAAGTCCTCCACCAACCACCGATCAACACGCACCTCCGAAGACTTAGGCTCCTCATCGCAACAGGAGCCCATCACCGACATCCAATCCCCGCAACAGCGAAGATCGGTTCCTCCAGACTTTCTACGAGACGAAAGAGCAGATGAAAGAACAATAGGCGCAATCGGACCGCGAATGAGAACGGGCGGGTCTAGTCCGCGAGAATATCTTCCAGGAGCAAGAAAGGTTAAGACTGCTCAACCAACAGCTCTTGGCTCGAGTCGCAACCTTTCAAAACAATCCATTGCACTCGGAGGGCGACCTTGAAAACATCAGGTCTCCCGACCTCTGCACCCTTGACGAACTGATCCAGAAGCGGATCGGAGAGGCTAGACTGTTGGGTCACCCTACTCCAGCTGTCAAGATCCACGAATCTCTTCTTCAAGAAGATCCAAGAGTGCAAGTTCTCGAAGAAGCTCTCCACTCAAACATTCGACTACTACTCCAGAGTAAGTGACCTGGTACAGCACATCCAGCCATTTTCGGGACAAGATGGGCTATTTCCGCAACGACCCCGTCGTGTTCCTCACTTTTCCTGCCAGCTTGAAAGGTGTGGCCTCTGACTGTTCTACTCGCTGCCACCCCATTCACTCCACAACTTCGTTGAGGTGACTGAAGCGCTCCTTACCCAAAACGCCTCCTGCTAAGAGGCTAAAAGGAACAACCAACCATCACCTCTGTCAGAATTAGGTAAGGAGATAGCCTCAAGTCGTACCTTAATTTCTTCTAGAATCAGCTCACCAAAGTCTCCAATTGTGGGGAGGAAGTTGCTGCCATGACATTCATTAATGGGGTTGCAAGTTGCCTACCCCATGTACAAACATTTCCTGAATCACAATGTCACTAAGATGAGCAAGATTCTTACCCGTGCTCAGTCATACATCCAACTCGAAGAGGCGATGAAGACTTCCTCTGACCACCTGGCAAAACCAAGTGGAGGAGGATAGTCGACGTCTCCTCGCGAAGCTCCGGACCACCCTTCAGATTGGCACCGGGGCAGCATGCTCACAAGAGGGAAGCGCTCTCGATCGCTTCCCTGAGTTCACTCCGAGATGATAGATCAATGAAACGCTCCACTCCGTTGAAGCTCCTGATCGATGAAGTCTGCACACAATCAAAGATCAATCATGGGTCAGACGCCCAAGACTATTCCAACACAATTCTTTGCTCCTCGGGTCAGAGGAGTATTGCTTCTATCATGAAGGCAAGGATACTATACCATCCACTGCTGGGCACTCTGGAAGTACCTGGAGGAGCTCATAAAACAAGACTTCCTTAAATAATACATCCTCACTCAGGAAGCGCGTCGGGACATCCGAACATCCAACCTGTAAGGGAGCAGCACATGATCACGCAATCAAGGAGATCGACTGACTCTTCGAACCACTTTCACAGGATGTACCTCCTGCATTTCTGAATAAAGTATTTTTTATTCTCCTAACCATATATCCCTCCATTGCAGTACTCACATCCGTAACATACAATCGTCCTCTCGCCTCGAAGATGGAGACAAACCACTCGGAGGCAGCAACGAGATTGTTGCACAACATGCGACCACTCTCACCCCGAAGATGGTGACAACTCACTTGGAGGCAGCAATGAGACCCCATAACACAATCATCCGCTCGCCCCCGAGATGGAAACAACCCACTGGAGGCAGCAGCAACGAGATTGCTCCACAGCATACAATCTTCCACTCGCCCGGAAGATGGTGACAACTTACTCGGAGGCAGCAATAAGATTTCTCTACAAACATCCATCCATGCGCCTCGCAGATGGGATTATTCCCACTTGGAGGCAGCAACAAGACTTCTCCGCTATAGGGATTTCCCCTACTCTCGGAGAAGTGTGTACGTTCTGCTGCTGGGATTTTTCCCACTCGGAGACAGCAAAGCAGACATGCCATGGGCTTTTCTCGATTGTCCTACGGGAGTTAAAATCCTCCGTTGTGGGGATTTCCCCCTCTCAGAGCCTCCGTTTGATGTTCCGCTGTTGGGCTTCCTCCATTTGGAATGCAGGAATTTCCCCCTCTCAGAGCCTTTGTTTGATGTTCCGCTATTGGGTTTCTCCCACTCGGAACACGAACACTAGCCTACGAACTCTCCTCATTTGAACCTACGATCAGATGAATACATCCATCCATTCATATTTCGCAGTGAAAAATTTCCCACTCGGGAGAGCTTCGATGTGGGATGTCTCCCACATGGAGGACAACTCCACTATTAGGCTTGCTCCCACGTTGGCGGTATCGGATCGTTACTCTAGATAGGGGCCCCTATGTGTCCAATTTGTCAATGGGTTATACCCCCACTTAAGGCCACTTTTATGCAGGTACTGACGAGGATGCGACCGCATGTGTTTAGGTATATCATGAGGGTTTCCTTAATCAGATTACCCCCTTAACGTACCAACCTCGTGTGGACATACTCTAATTATTCCCCGGAGAAAAGCGACATGTATGATGTTTCAAATTCTTCAATGCTTGAAACTTATATTACATCTATCATTTTATCTATGTATCATCATATGCTTGCGTGCGCATTTTAACTGCTACACCCATTCCTCGATCTACATGCCCCGAGATGGATTAACCACACTCAGAGGCGACTACAAATCATCCTACATAACACTCCAATCACTCGGGATCTGAGGTCTGCTGTAGGGTGCAGGGATTTTCCCCTCAGAGTTCCGACAACATAGCTCCGTAGTGGGGATATCCCCCACTCAGAAGAGACATCGAACCAGACTCCGTTGCAGGGATTTCCCCCTCTCGGAGGCTCAACTTCATAGCTGGGATTTCCTCCACTCGGATTTCCTCTGCTCGGAGGCAAAACTTGCATGCGGCGCTGTGGGACAGACACCACTCGGGAACCACGCGCCAAACCATTCCAAACAAAACAGTATTCCAGGCATCTCGAAGTTAAAGCAATTCTCTGAGCAGACATCCAATAAAAACAAAACAGTCACAAGACAATTCAGGCAAGATCCACAATTCAGGCAAGATCCAAATGATACTTTTATTAAATACAAGTTTGGTTACATCTAACAAGAGTAATACAAGATATATTACATGGTCCTTTTTTTTCTTTGAAAGGAAAAATAGATACACATTTTGTCACAATGTCTACGACAGCATCCGAGAGATGACTCCTAAACAAATAATCCATCACTTTCGGGAGGGTAATGATACCAAGAACTCCCAAGAAAACGCCAGTAATGAAGATTACATCTCGGACTATAGACTAAAGCTTGCAAGACAGTGATGATACCAACGGTAAGCCCTGTAACTCCGAAGATGAACTGGAGGCGGACGCAGATGAAGCTCTGCAGCAGAGATCCTAGGGAATACCCCCATACCTCTACTTGCATGCTGGCGAAGCAACGACATTCAACATGAGTGCAGACGATCAGACCAAAGGGATTAGAGCCATCGTCAAGCAAGCCCAATCGTTTCCCACTCAAAAATTTCAATCCCTAAGAAATCGGTCACGTCCTGAGATTTTCAACACTACAGGATCAATCTTCAAGATACCAAGCACCGCTGACGCGCGATCTCATCCATTAAGGACTGGTCCATTAAGGACTGGGAGATTCAAAAAGATGTCAGCCTGGAGGCCAGCTGTAGACGTACAATAATGAGCTTGATCCCAACTGAGTTCAGTGCACTTAAATGCTTTCACCTACTTTGCTTTTCCTATTTCCCTCCCACAACTCTGGCAATCACAGGGGCGGGGGGGGGGGTATCCGTAGTGGTCAAGATCTGATTTAACCCCAGGGATCTCGATACGTAGCCTACCGCACCAAAGGTACCTTAAGCAGACAACACGATCAAAATACCAAGCGGCTCGCATATAACCTCGTGTAGAGTCTCACGCTCAACACCGAGACATCCCAACTCTGAGGAGAGGACCGCGGGTCCCTTCTCACCCTGACATCTGTGACTACCAGAATTCACCCCGACTCCTACTTGACACAGCTCAACATGATTTTCGGATTGCAAGAATGGTTACACCTGCCATGAAATCTCCATGTTCTAAATACCCCCTTATTCCAGCGGAGGCAGTTATGCATAGTGCCAGATATTTTGGCATGCCAATCCTAACAATAAAGCGCGACAATCTAAATGGATATAGAAGGATCTTAATCGCGGATCATGAATCACGGAGAAAGATCCGCACCATCAATTACATCACAAACAACTTATAGAAATGCAGATCGGAGAGGCCAGACTGCTGGGTCACCCTGCACCAACCGCCAAGATCCACGAATCTCCTCTCTAAGAAGATCCAAGAGTGCAAGTTCTTGAAGAAGCTCTCCACTCAAACATTCGACTACTACTTCGGAGTGACCTGGTACAACACAGCCATTTCGGGACAAGATGGGCCATTTCCGCAACGACCCTGTCTTGTGTCTCACCTTTCCTGCCAGCTTGACATTTGTGACTACCAGAATTCACCCCGACTCCTACTGGACACAGCTCAACATGATTTTCGGATTGCAAGAATGGTTACACCTGCCATGAAATCTCCACGTTTTAAATACCCCCTTATTCCAGCGGAGGCAGTTATGGATAGTGGCAGATATTTTGGCATGCCAATCCTAACAATAAAGCGCGACAATCTAAATGGATATAGAAGGATCTTAATCGCGGATCATGAATCACGGAGAAAGATCCGCACCATCAATTACATCACAAACAACTTATAGAAATGCAGATCGGAGAGGCCAGACTGTTGGGTCACCCTGCTCCAACCGCCAAGATCCACGAATCTCCTCTCCAAGAAGATCCAAGAGTGCAAGTTCTTGAAGAAGCTCTCCACACTTAAACATTCGACTACTACTTCGGAGTGACCTGGTACAGCACATCAGCCATTTTCGGGACAAGATGGGCCATTTCCGCAACGACCCTGTCTTGTGCCTCACCTTTCCTGCCAGCTTGAAAGGTGTGGCCTCTGACTGGTTTTACTCGCAGCCACTCCATTCACTCCACAACTTCGTTGAGGTGACTGAAGCGCTCATTACCCAATACGCCTCCCGCTAAGAGGCTAAAAGGAATAACCAATCATCACCTCTCTGTTAGAATGAGTTAAGGAGACATCCTCAAGTCGTACCTTAATTTCTTCTAGAATTAGCTCACCAAAGTCTCCAATTGTTGGGAAGAAGTTGCTACCATTGCATTCATCAGTGGGGTTGCAAGTTGCTCACTCCCTGTACAAACATCTCCTGAATCACAATGTTACCAAGATGAGCAAGATTCTTACCCGTGCTCAGTCCTACATCCAACTGGAAGAGGCGATGAAGACTTCCTCTGATCACCTGGCAAAACCAAGTGATGGAGGAGGATAGTCAACGTCTCCTCGCGAAGCTCCGGACCACCCTTCAGATTGGCACCGGGGTAGCATGCTCACAAGAGGTAAGCGCTCTCGATCGCTTCCCCGAGTTCACTCTGAGACGATAGATCGATGAAACGCTCCACTCCGTTGAAGCTCCTGATCGATGAACACAATCAAAGATCAACTATGGGCCAGACGCCCAAGACCATTCCAACACAATTCTTTGCTCGGGTCGTCGGAGTATTGCTCCTATCACGAAGGCAAGGGATAACTATACCATCCACTGCTAGGCACTCCGGAAGTACCTGGAGTTCATGAAACAAGGCTTCCTTAAATAGTACGTCCTTACTCAGGAAGTCACGTCAGGACATCCGAACATCCAACCTCTGAGGGAGCAACACATGATCACGCAATACAAGGCGATCAACTGACTTTTCGAACCACTTACACAGGATGTACCTCCAGCATTTCTGAATAAAGTATTTTTTTTTATTCTCCTAACCATATATCCCTCCATTGCAGTACTCACATCTGTAACATACAATCGTCCTCTCGCCTCGAAGATGGAGACAGCCCACTCGGAGGCAGCAACGAGATTGTTTCACAGAGTGCGACCATCCTCTCATCTCGAAGATGGAGACAGCCCACTCGGAGGCAACAACAAGATTGTTCCACACAATCGTCCTCTCGCTCCGAAGATGGAGACGAGACTCCATAATACAATTATCCACTCGCCCCGGAGATGGTGACAACCCAATCTCGGAGCCCCCTTCTGCTGTGGGGATTTTCCCCTCTCAGAGCCTCCGTTTGATGTTCCGCTGTTGGGTTTTCCCCACTCGGAATGCGAGGATTTCCCCCTCTCAGAGCCTCTGTTTGATGTTCCGCTGTTGGGTTTCCCTCACTCGAAAACGAATACTAGCCTACGACCTCCCCTCGTCTGAACCTACGGTCAAATGAATACATTCATCCATTCATATGCGCAGTAGAAATTTTCCCATTCAGGAGAGCTTCGATGTGGGATGTCTCCCATATGGAGGACAACTCTACTATTGGGCTTGCTCCCACGTTGGAGGTATCGGATCGTTACTCTAGGTAGGGTCCCCTATCCAGAAGACGCGTCCAATCTGTCGATGGGTTTTACCCCTACTTAAGGCCACTTTTATGCAAGTGCTGACGAGGATGCGACCACATGTGTTTAGGTATATCATGAGGGTTTCCTTAATCGGATTACCCCTTCAACGTACCAATCCCCGTGTGGACACTCTCTAATTATTTCCCGGAGGAAAGCGACATGTATGATGTTTTAAATTCTTCAATGCTTGAAACTTGTATTGCATCTATCATTTTTATCTATGTATCATCATATACTTGCGTGCGCATTTTAACTGCTACACCCATTCCTCGATCTACATGCCCCGAGATGGATTAACCACGCTCGGAGGCGACTACAAATCATCGTACAAAACACTCCAATCACTCAGGATCTGAGGTCTGCTGCAGCGATTTTTCCCTCTCAGAGTTCCGACAATATAGATCCGTAGTGGGGATATCCCCCACTCAGAAGTGACATCGAACCAGACTCTGTTGCAAGGATTTTCCCCTCTCGGAGGCTCAACTCCATAGCTGGGATTTCCCCCACTTGGAGGCAAAACTTGCATGTGGCGTTGTGGGACAGACACCACTTGGGAACCATGCGCGAAACCATTCCAAACAAAACAATATTCCAAGCATCTCGGTGTTAAAGCAATTCTCTGAGCAGACATCCAATTAAAACAAAACAGTCACAAGACAATCCAGGCAAGATCCAAATGATACTTTTATTTCAATTTATTGCTTTATTATAAAATTTTCCAATTACATCCGTCTAAATACAAGTTTGGTTACATCTAACAAGAGTAATACAAGATATATTACATGGTTCTTTTTTTCTTTGAAAGGAATAACAAATACGCATTTTGTCACAATGTCTACGACAACATCCAAGAGATGACTCCTAAACAAACAATCCACCACTTTCGGGAGGGCAATAATACCGAGAACTCCCAGAAAATGCCAGCACTGAAGATCACATCTCGGACTACAGACTAAAGCTTACAAGACAGTAATGATACCAATGGTAAGCCCTGTAACTCTGAAGATGAACTCGGGGCGGAGGCAGACGAAGCAACTCTACAGTAGAGATCCTAGGGAATACTCCTATACCTCCCTCTAGTTTCATGCCGGCGAAGCAACGACATTCAATAGGAGTGCAGACGATCAAACCAAAGGGATTAGAACCATCATCGAACAAGCCCAATCGTTTCCCACTCAAAAATTTCAATCCCCAAGAAATCGGTCCACGTCCTGAGATTTTCAACACTACATGGATCAATCTTCAAGATTCCAAGCACCGCTGACGCGCGATCTCATCCATTAATGATTGGGAAATTCAAAAAGACGTCAGCCTGGAGGCCAGCTGTGGACGTACAATAATGAGCCTGATCCCAACTGAGTTCAGTGCACTTAAATGCTTTCACCTACTTTGCTTTTCCTATTTGCCTCCTACAACTCTGGCAATCACAGGGGCGGGGGGTATCTGTAGTGGTCAAGATCTGGTTTAACCCCTGAGATCTCGACACGTGCCCCACTGCACCAGAGGTACCTTAAGCAGACAACACGCTCAAAATACCAAGCGGCTCGCATGTAACCCCGTGTAGAGAGTCTCAGGCCCAACCCCGAGACATCCCAACTCCGAGGAGAGGAGCGCGGGTACCTTCTCACCCCGACATCGGTGACTACCAGACCTCACCCCGACTCCTACTGGACACAGCTCAACAACATGATTTTCGGATCGCAAGAATGGTGACACCTGCCAGGAAATCTCCATGTTCTAAATACCCCCTTGTTCTAGCGGAGACGGTTATGGATAGTGGCAGATATTTTGGCATGACAATCCTAACAATAAAGCGCGACAATCTAAAGGGATATGGAAGGATCTTAATCGCGGATCATGAATCACGGAGAAAGATCTGCACCATCAATTACATCACAAACAACTGATAGAAATGCAGATCAGAGAGGCCAGACTACTGCTAGGTCACCCTACTCCAACTGCCAAGATCCAAGAAGATCCGAGAGTGCAAGTTCTCGAAGAAGCTCTCCACTCAAACATTCTATTACTACTCCGGAGTAAGTGAACTGGTACAGCACATCCAGCCATTTTCGGGACAAGATGGGCCATTTCCGCGAAGACCCCGTCTTGTGCCTCACCTTTCCTGCCAGCATGAAAGGCGTGGCCTCTAACTGGTTTTACTCGCTGCCACCCCATTCACTCAACTTCGTTGAGGTGACTGAAGCGCTCCTTACCCAATACGCCTCCTGCTAAGAGGCTAAAAGGAACAACAAACCATTTCCTCTCTGTCAGAATGAGGTAAGGAGACAGCCTTAAGTCGTACCTTAATTTCTTCTAGAATCAGCTCACAAAAGTCTTCAATTATGGGGAGGAAGTTGCTGCTTTCATCAGTGGGGTTGCAAGTTGCTTACGGAACATCTCCTGAATCACAATGTCACCAAGATGAGCAAGATTTTTACCCATGCTCAGTCCTACATTCAACTCGAAGGGGCGATGAAGATTTTCTCTGACCACCTGGCAAAACCAAGTGATGAAGGATGGTCAACGTCTCCTCGCGAAGCTCTGGACCACCCTCCAGATTGGCACCGAGGCAGCATGCTCACAAGAGGTTCCCCGAGTTCACTCCGAGACGATAGATCGATGAAATGCTCCTGTCCGTTGAAGAAGCCTGATCGATGAAGTCTACACACAATCAAAGATTAACCATGGGTCAAACGCTCAAGACCATTTCAACACAATTCTTTGCTCCTCGGGTCGGAGGACTATTGCTCTTATCACGAACGCAAGGGATACTAGACCATCCACTGATGGGCACTCCGGAAGTACCTGGAGGAGCTCATAAAATAAGGCTTCCTTAAATAGTACGTCCTCACTCAGGAAGCCGCGTCAGGGCATCCGAACATCCAATCTCTAAGGGAGCAGCACATGATCACGCAATACAAGACGATCGATTGACTCTTCGAACCACTTACACAGGATGTACCTCCTGCATTTCTGAATAAAGTATTTTTTATTCTCCTAACCATATATCCCTCCATTGTAGTACTCACATCCGTAACATATAATCGTCCTCTCGCCCCGAAGATGGAGACAGCCCACTCGGGGGTAGCAACGAGATTGTTTCACAACATGCGACCGTCCTCTCACCCTAAAGATGGAGACAACCACTCGGAGGCAACAACATGATTGTTCCACACAACCGTCCTCTCGCTCTGAAGATGGAGACAACTCACTCGAAAGGCAGGAACAAGATTGTTCCACAACATACAATCTTCCACTCGCCCTGAAGCTGAAGATGGAGACAACCCATTCCACAACATACAACCTTCCACCGCCCTGAAACTGAAGATGGAGACAACCCACTCGGGGGCAGCAACGAGATTGCTCCACAACATACAATCTTCCACTCGCCCAGAAGATGGTGATAACTCACTCGAAGGCAGCAACAAGATTTCTCTATACACATCCATCCATACGCCATGCAGATGTGATTATTCCCACTTGGAGGCGTCAACAAGACTTCTCCGCTGCAGGGATTTTTCCTTCTCGGAGAAGTGTCTGTACGGTCCGCTGCTGGGATTTTCCCCATTTGGAGACGGCAAAGCAGACGTGCCCACAGGCTTTTCTCGATTGTCTTATGGGAGTCGAAATCCTCCGTTGTGAGATTTCTCCCACTCGGAGCCCCTTTCTGCTGCGGGGATTTCCCCTCTCAGAGCCTCCGTTTGATGTTCCACTGTAGGGTTTCCCCCACTCGGAATGCGGGGATTTCCCCCTCTCAGAGCCTCCGTTTGATGTTCCGTTGTTGGATTTTCCCCACTCGGAACACGAACACTAGTCTACGAACTCCCCTCGTCTGAACCTACGATCAGATGAATACATTCATATTCGCGCAGTGACAAGTATTCCACTCGGGAGAGCTTCGATGTGGGATGTCTCCCACACGGAGGACAACTCCACTATTGGGCTTGCTCCCATGTTGGAGGTACTGGATCGTTACTCTGGGTAAGGGCCCCTATCCAGAAGACGCGTCCAATCTGTCGATAGGTTGTATCCCCACTTAAGGCCACTTTTATGAGGTACTGACGAGGATGCAACCATATGTATTTAGGTATATCATGAGGGTTTCCTTAGTCGGATTACCCCCTCAATGTACCAACCCCGTGTGGACATACTCTAATTATTCCCCGGCGGAAAGCGACATGTATGATGTTTTAAATTCTTCAATGCTTGAAACTTATATTGCATCTATCATTTTTATCTATGTATCATCATATGCTTGCGTGCGTATTTTAACTGCGACACCCATTCCTCGATCTACATGTCCCGAGATGGTTAACCACACTCGGAGGCGACTACAAATCATCCTACAAGACACTCCAATCACTCGGGATCTGAGGTCTGCTGCAGGGTTTTCCCCTCAGAGTTTCGACAACATAGCTCCGTAGTGGGGATATCCCCCACTCAGAAGTGACATCGAAATACTTCGTTGCAAGGATTTCCCCTCTCGGAGGCTCAACTCTATAGCTGGGATTTCCTCCACTCGGAGGCAAAACAATGCTTGCATGCGGTGCTGTGGGATAGACACCACTCGGGAACCACGGGCCAAACCATTCCAAACAAAACAATATTTCAGGCATCTTGAAGTTAAAGCAATTCTCTGCATCCAATTAAAAACAAACAGTCACAAGAATCGAGGCAAGATCCAAATGATACTTTCATTTCAATTTATTGCTTTATTATAAATTTTCCAATTACATCCATCTAAATACAAGTTTGGTTACATCTAACAAGAGTAATACAAGATATATTACATGGTCCTTTTTTTTTTTGAAAGGAAAAAAACAGATACGCTTTTTGTCACAATGTCTACGACATCATCCGAGAGATGACTCCTAAACAAACAATCCACCACTTTTGGGAGGGCAATGATACCGAGAACTCCCAAAAAAATGCCAGTACTGAAGATTACATCTCAGACTACAGACTAAAGCTTGCAAGACAGTGATGATACCAACGGTAAGTTACAGTACAGACTAAAGCTTGCAAGACAGTGATGATACCAAACGGTAACTTCGAAGATGAACTCGGGGTGGAGGCCGACGAAGCAACTCTGCAGCAGAGATCCTTGGGAATACCCCCATACCTCCCTCTAGTTGCATGCCGGCGAAGCAACGACATTCAACAGGAGTGCATACGATCAGACCAAAGGGATTAGAACCATCGCCAAGCAAGCCTAATCGTTTCCCACTCAAAAATTTCAATCCCCAAGAAACCGGTCCACGTCCTAAGATTTTCAACACTACAGAATCAATCTTCAAGATACCAAGCACCGCTGACGCGCGATCTTATCCATTAATGACTGGGAGATTCAAAAAGACGTCAGCCTGGAGGCCAGCTGTAGGCGTACAATAATGAGCCTTATCCCAACTGAGTTCAGTGCACTTAAATGCTTTCTTTTCCTATTTCCCTCCCAGGCTCCCACAACTTCGACAATCATAGGGGCGGGGGGTGACTGTAGTGGTCAAGATCTGGTTTAATCTAAGGGATCTCGACACGTATCCCACCGCATCAGAGGTACCTTAAGCAGATAACATGCTCAAAATACCATGCAGCTCGCATGTAACCCCGTGTAGAGAGTCTCAGGCCCAACCCCGAGACATCCCAACTCTGAGGAGAGGACCGCGGGTCCCTTCTCACCCGACATCCGTGACTACCAGACTTCACCCCGATTCCTACTGGACACAGCTCAACAACATGATTTTCGGATCGCAAGAATGGTCACACCTGTCATGAAATTTTCATGTTCTAAATACCCCCCTATTCCCACGGAGACGGTTATGGATAGTGGCGGATATTTGGCATGCCAATCCCAGCAATAAAGTGCGACAATCTAAACGGATATGGAAGGATCTTAATCGCGGATCATGAATCACGGGGAAAGATCCGCACCATCAATTGCATCACAAATAACTTACTTATAGACCAAGTTTTCTCACAAAGACTTCTCCACAAAGATCAACCACCAAGAAAAAGAAGAGAGAGACTGAGAAAACTCTCTTGTGACACACAAAAAAATAGTGAATCCTTCCTCTCTTCTCCCCTGATTTTTTCCATTTTGGGTTTTCATGTAAGAATTCCTGTCTATGTTTGTTTGCTAATTGGCTCTGTACATTCCGTATTCTAGACAAACCCTCTTTTTTGCTTTTGGTGTTAGATCGACCGTTCGATTAATCGTATAGGAAAATCTTCCCCACAGTAGGCCAGTACATGTAGTAGTATGTAATAATTTTTCTGTGTGTGTGTGTCCTATTTTTTAAAAGTTAGCAGTGTTACCATATTCGTGTCATATTGTTATTCATGTCCATGCTTTCTTGGTACTTTGCTGAACCTGACTTCTTAAAGAAGGAAATGACAACAGCTATATCGACAGCAGCAACAAAGCTGCCCTAATCTTTTTCTTTGTAAACTCAGACTTTCTGAAACTGTGAACAAGTTATTCTAGTTTGGAAAATTTTCAAAGTTGATTTTGTAGACATCACAGTGGCTTAAATTTTCTGTTAAAAAATGTTTGCTATAAGCAAGGTAAGTGAAAAGCACAGGAAAATGACTGGGAAGTTGTTTTTTTTATAACTATTATTTGGTTGCAATGAAAATTGGGGAAACTGGAATTTTTTTCCCCTTAACAAAAGTTTCTTTTGTGGTGGGATTTTATCTTCTCTTTCTTAGTTATTGTGAGACAGTGGCATGTCCAAGCTTCGTCATGTTTACTTCAGGCTCACTGGATGTAGTTCAAACCTACAGATCTTTGTTGGGGCGCAGGTTCTTACTTGAAAATCTCCAATTAATTTGCACATTAAACGTTCATGTTCCCATTTTTTTCTTTTCCCCCCTTGATCTTCTCCTTTAATGTTCTTTTATAGCTAACTGGCATTGCGACTATAGCAAGATGTACTGGCTGTGGATGTTTGCCATGATTTCCTTGTTATGCCAATATCAGATGGCATGGATGAAATGGCCGCTAACAGAAGGTAGTATAATCATTGTTGGGGCGTCAGCTTGATATCTAACCAGGCCAACCACCCCAAACTATGCTTCCTCTATGGCCTAGAGTCCAACGTGCGTGAACTGCGCTGTCAGTTGCCATGGTTCTGCTCGAGGGGCATCGTTGGGAAAAGGGGGTAGGGATCCGCCGTGATGGATGATGAAATTGTGTTGGTAGGACATTTGCGTGCAATGGAAAGAGAGCACTTGTTCAAGTTGAGCTGTTACCTATTTGAAGGAATTTTCTTTCTTATTTCAAGTGTGTGGGAGCAGTTCTCTTTTATTCATTCATTTGGAAAAAAGAGAGTAACTGAATGAATGGAAATAACAAGGAGAAACTCTTTATATTCTTTCCAATTCTTAGGATCCAAATAATGAAGGCATCTTCCATGTTCTTTCCTGAGGGTAATTTGATTTCGAAGCATCATGTTGATTTTTTACATAACATGTTTTTATTTTCCCTCTGATCGTGATACTATCTTTCTGCTGCATGTGTGTGGAGTACAAACCTCAGAGTTTCAACCAGTCTTACACCGACTAACGTGCTAATATTTTGATTGTTTTGCTGTTAGACGATCTGGAAAAAGTCCGATCAAACTGGAGTCGAGGATTATTAAATATTGCAGCAACGAGTAACTAAACGGTCCAGGAACTCATGTTGCAAAGAACCAAGGTATGCACACAGTTATTTGTTATCGTTGGTGTCTGCTCCCTCTACTGTTTGTGTGGCGCGAATGCGTACGTGCGCAGACTGCAGGAATTTGTATTGGCACAAAATGTTCTTTGGGCTTTACTATTTACAAAGTACCATATGTGGTCTGAAATTTTTGGTTTTTGATGTTGAACCCGCTGCCCTTGTTTGTGCCTGGGACCTTGAGCCTAATTTGCGTTGAGTTCTTTCTTTCGTTTTTGCTAATTTGGGTCAATTCTTACAGGGGGTGGCCATGGACGAGAAAGGAAGACCATATGTCACACTTTTGCTCGCTGACGTGTGTTGACATCCTGCAGAATATTGATGCCCGCTGAGTCGAGGCTCGAGTCTGATTCATGCATGTGATCTAAGAAAGCACACCGAGTTCAGCGGTACTGGACAACACTGATTACTTCTTTGAGTAAACAATTAAAGCTGACAGTTATCAGCTGGGGGTGGTATCACTGACACGACTCGCTATCATGGTCTAGACCCCTCAACCTTATATGGTTGGTTGATTTGCTTCATGAAGAGATTGGGTTGTGGATATGTTTTAGTGTTTGCATGTGTGTGTGTGCGCGCGCGCGCGCGTGTGTGGCAGGTAAAAGAATTTTATTGATGATAGCTAGAAAAGTACATTTACGTGTGTGTGTGTGTGTGTGTGTGTGTGGGGGGGGGGGGGGGGGGGGGGGTATGCTTCTATGAGCGAGCTATTAGGCTTAGGACAATTCAATATATCCATGAGCACACTGACCACACACACAAGAATACAAGTCGAGGACTCTTCATACTAACACATTGGCTTACTTTGAATTTGATGTATCAGAGTATCTGATTCCCAATTACTTGCTGGATCACATTTGGCTCAGAGTCTGATTTCTTGTAGTCTGCTTTAAATGGGGATTCTGTAGTTGCTTCTCCTCCTCCAAATGCTCCCCACATACTGAACAAACTACTTTGCTATCTCCTTGGTAGTTTATAAAAATCTAGAGCTCTTTCTAGTTGGGAGAGCCACCCCTTTCTTCTTCTTCTTGTTTTGTTTGCTCTTCCTTTCAGTCTTTGTGTTGGCCAACAATGCAGGATTGTCAACCACAAACACTGATGGCAGTGGGGTGTCATTCTCCTCTACAACTGAGCTGTGGTTATCCTCCCCTAATCTTGAAGCAGCAGAATACTTAGGCCTGTCCTCATATACAGCTGGTTGTGGGTTTACTTCCAAGTTATCTTCAGCTTGAGCAGAGTTTGTGTGTGTTTTGCATGACACTTTCCACTCCTCCTGAGCTTGCTCCATTTCTCCAATCATTTGCAACAGAACCAATTGGCTTCCACACTTGGACAGTAGGACAGTTGGATAGTTGAGTGGCCAAAACGAACACTTTTTGGCAATGTGGAGGTGTACCCATTCGTATTCAACATCAATTATCTGTGTCTCCCTCTTCTTCATCCTCCAAGGTAATTCTGTTTGGCAGTGTTTTTTGCCGCTGTAACTTGTACAAAGCACCATGCATAAGCAAGTCTCTCCCAGCTGGCCGTTGCCCTGTCCATATGTATAGAGGTTTACCCACCAAGCTAACTGCTTTGCTGATGATCTGACCCCAATACTTGAGTTTTGATTTTGCTTCTCATTCTCATCAGCTCGTCTTTGTCCTTGCAAAGCACCTTGATTTTGCTTTCACCCCCCTTGCCTTCACCCTACAGCTCCACCGCGAATTTTGCCACTCATTTGAGCCCGCTGATAGAGGCTCCTGCTTGCTGCCAGAAACTTGGGGCTTGACAATCACTCTCCCTAGATCCATCGATTTCAGATTTGATGGCTTCCCTTCTTTGCTTTCGGGAGAGTGCCTTTGCCCAACCCTCTTCAGACACCTCACTACCCTCTCCATCTTCTAAACTTTTGCCGTCGGCGACCTGGGCCTCCCTTGATGATGAAACCGTAGTAGAATTCCTGCCCCACACACACACACATAGAGAGAGAGACTTATGTCCTTTCAAAACGATTTGAGCGCGAATCTTTTAAACTTAAATACAACCCTCTAACATTCGAATATAAGATTCACTCCGTTGAAGTAGATTTATATATTTTAAGTACTTATAAATCAAAAATGAAGTGTTTTGAATATTTTTTGCCCATCGATCAAGCGGTGCAAAATGGACAGCGAAAGTAGTGAGTTGGTTAGATCCATGTCTTTAGACATATAAATTCTCGATCTGGCCATTTGATTATGATCTAAACATTTAAAAATCCCTACAAATCAATTTTTGTTAGGTTTCAAATTTTCTATATTGTTAAACTAAACCAACTCATATTTAGGTCGTCCGTTTTTTCCCTACTTGATGCATGGACAAAAAGTATTCAAAACATTAATTTTTAGTTTATGGATACTTGAAATAATATAGATCAACTTCACCAGAGTGGATCTTGTATTTGAATGTCGTACAATGGTATTTGAGTCGAAGAATTCAACCTCAAATCTTTTTAGAAGGACTATCTCTCTCTCTCTTTCTCTCTCATTATATATATATATATATATTATATATATATATATATATATAATATATAATATATAATATATATATATATATATAATGAGAGAGAAAGAGAGAGATAGTCCTTCTAAAAAGATTTGAGGCTGAATTCTTCCCACTCAAATACAACCCTCCAACATTTGAATCCAAGATTCATTCCATTGAAGTTGATGTATATTACTTCAAGTATCTATAAACAAAAAATCAAGTGTTTTGAATACCTTTTGCCAATTAATCAAGTGACACAAAATAGACGGTCGAAAGTAGTGAGTTGATTAGATCTAGATCTATGTCTTTAGACATGCAAGTTCTAGATCCGGCTATTTGATTATGATCTAAAAATTTAAAAAGCTATACAAACCAATTTTTGTTAGGCTTCAAATGTTCTACACCGTTAAACTAACCAACTCACTATTTAGGCTATCTGTTTTCCCTACTTGATGCATGGGTAAAAAGTATTTAAAATACTTAATTTTTGATTTATAGATACTTGAAGTAATATAGATCAGCGTCAACAGAATAGATTTTGTATTCGGATGATGTATGGTTGTATTTGAGTGGGAAGGATTCAAGCTCAAATCCTTCAGAAACTACTCAAGTCTCTCTCTCTCTCTCTCTCTCTCTCTCTTATATTATATATTTATATATATATATATATATATAATATATATATTATATATATATATATATATATAGGTTTTTGTGTTGAGAGAGCTTTTCAGCCGGCGGTGGCGTGACCCAATTTATGCCACATATCGTTGGCAGAGTGTAGGCGCTAAAAATACCCAAAAATCCCGCCCAATTAACTGTCAATCACGTTGATGAGAATACCCCTATTTTTACTTTAACCTAGTAAAAACTCATCCACAACAAAATTTTACCCAAAAAATATGCAATTTTCGGAGAAATTTTCATTGAATTGATCTGCATTTATAAATTTCCTAATTTATCTACATCGAAAAATAAAGTGAAAAAAAGATAGTAATTGCCACAATATTTTTTATAAGCAGATATATATAAATTCGATATTCTCGTAATTGCCACAATATTTGCAGATTGGTTGGACAATATTTCATTCAATTTTTAATAAACTGCGATTATGATTGGTCTTGATAATAAGAAATATTTTATTCTCAATGTAAATTATAAATGCGACCAAGGTCGCTCTGTACATATACATTCAGATATTATCAAAAATATTAGCAGTGCGATCATGGTCGCTGTCTAGTATAACACAACTTTCAATCTTATATCTGTTGGCCCAAGGCCATTAGCCATATATCCCGATGAATATTTTGATGATAACAAACCATATTTAGTTATGTATTTAACAATTTTGTTTAAAAGAATTTCAGGTTCAAAACAAGTTGATTTGACGGCTCCACTATCAAGACTCACAAGTTTGGACGCCGCTAAAGATTTGCATTCCTAAGCCAAGCACAATAAAAAGCTTCGGAATCAAGACTTTGAAGAAAAGACCAAGATTTGTATTTTACTTCTTTTAGACTTTTTGTCAAAACCTAGATGTTAAAAGTAGATTTATGGGATTGTCACTCACACACATTTTAGTTTGCTTCATGGCTTCAAAAAGAATTTCTATTTCAGATTATTTCCAACTTAGGTTTTAGAGTTATCATGTTTTTGGAAATTAGTTTTAGAAATATCAAGTTTTGGAAAAACGATTTTTGGAAAAACAAGTTTTTGTTAAAAAGGATTTTTCTATCAAAATGATATAACATGTTTGAGTATTGATCTATGATCATACTCTTAGGTTTAATAAGTCTAGTACCTCTTTTATAAAGATCCTTAAACCTTAAGACCAAAACCCATTTCCTTTTTCTGGTTTCTGCAGAGTCTGTTTTATCAGACCTGACAGAGGCCGGTCGACCGCTCGGGTCGACCGACGTGCACCACTGTGCATGTGTGCACGTCGGCCGACTGCTCGGGTCGACCGGGCACTTAACAGTGCTCTCTGTTTGTTTGGGTCGACCGGGGCGGTCGACCGGTTTTCCCCAACGGTCAGAAATAAACCGTTGGCGGTCGACCGACCCGGTCGACCGGCAGTTGTCAGAAATTCTGACAGACTCCAACAGCTCTATTTTTCTGACTGTTTTTGTTGGGATCTTCACCCAATGAATTTCTCCACCAGTTTTACCCTGTCTTTCATCCCCTATAAATAGGTGGTCACTTCAACATGATAAAACAACAATTTTTACAACAATTTTACAAGTGATTTTTCAAGCTTTCATTTTAGCAAAAGATTTCCAAAGCCAAAATTTCCAAACACCCTCTTGAAGCTAACTCCTCTACTTCACTCTAGTTTTGCACTTCACAATCCCAAGTTCTACTTTTACATTTGGTTATAGGATTGTGCTAAGTGAGCTATTTGTGATCAAGTGTGATCATCTTTCTTCTTGCGCGAAGTTGTAGAGGCATCGGCCTCAAGCGAGCGAGTGTGCTCCGGGTGGCGTTGCGGCATCACGAGAGATCGGACAAGTGTATCCTTGTATTAGCGATCCAGTGGGATCAACAATAGTGGAAATCCTTCAAGTGTGAAGGCGGGGACGTAGAGCGTGGCTCGAACCTCGGAAACATATCCTCGTGTTTGCGTTTGCTCAATTTTCTCTAAACTCTAACTCTCTTTAATTCTTGCACTATTTATTGTCTTTTACATTGCAAGTCTTTTAATTGAGCTAATTGTTAAGTAGAATTTTAATTCCGCATTATTGCCATATTTCATATAGCCATCACCTATTCACCCCCCTCTAGGTGATTTCAATTGGTATCAGAGCCTAACCCTAGTATTTGGTTTAACCACCTTAGGGAGATCCTTGTTTTTGGCTATATTATTTTTGCATTCTTCATTTATTGCGCACTATACTCATCATCCATGGCATCACTTGACTTTTCTAGCATCAAGTCCCCTCCAAATTTGATGGCTTGAACTTCCCCATTTGGAAGGTCAAGATGAACCTATTCCTTAAGTCTCTAGGAGTTAGGGTTGCTAGAGCCATTACAAAAGAATTTATAGAACCCCTCACTGATGAGAGTTCATGGTCCGAGGATACCTCCAAGGACTATGAGGCAAATGCTAGAGCCCAATATGCCTTGACCCAAGCTCTAAATGAGGATGACCTAGCTCGCATCATTAATTGCAAATCCGCATTTGAAGTTTGGAATATTCTAATTGTGACTCATGAGGGAAACGTCACAAGTCAAAAGATCTAAGATTGACTTGTTGCGTTCTCAATATGAGAATTTTTATATGTTGATAATGAGAGCATTGATGACATGCTCACGCGTTTCACCAAGATTACTAATGCCTTGTCTTCTCTAGGTGACGCAATCGATAATGACCAAAAAATTCGGAAGGTCATTCGGGCTCTTCCAAATCTTGGGAAGTAAAGGTACCACCCTCAAAGAACTCAACGATAGAGAGGAGATGGACTTCTCCGGTTTCATCGGAAATCTCAAGACCCATGAGATGGAGATGAAAGTACGAGAAGAAAGGGAGGCGCCAAAGAAGAAAGCACTCGCCTTCAAAGCCACTCCAACCATTCATGAAGAGGATGACTCATCGGAAGATTGTGATGAGGACTTTGCCATGCTCATCCGGAAGGTGGGCAAGATGTTCTACGAGAAGGGGAGGCAAAGCAACTTCCGGAGAGGGAAACCTCAAGTAAGATATGAAAAGAAAAGAGAAGAACCCGGTCCTTACTTCCATTGCAAGAAGATCGGACATCTCATCGCCGATTGCCCGTTCTCCAAGCCACAACCTCCAAGAATGGGCCAAAGAAGAAGAAAGCTATGGTGGCCACTTGGGATGACACGGAGTCGGAATCCGAAGAGGAAATCGACGCCGCGCACATGTGCTTCATGGCACATGGGGAGGATGCAACTAAGGTAACTCTCGACATCTCTATAGATGATGATGAGTTAACAATGGATGAGTTAGCTCAATTTTTGAAGAGTTACAACATAGATATGAGATTTCTCAATCTCATAATAAAAGGTTAAAAAGGGAAAATGACACTTTGAAAAATAAAATTGATATTGTAGTTAAAGAAAAAGATGATTTAGCTAAGGCTTTTAAGAATCTAAAAATTGATTTTGAAAAATATAAACTAGCTTGTAAGGGGAAGACCCCCATTGCATCATGTAACAAAAATGAATTTTTGGAAATTCAAAAACAGGTTGATGTTTTAAATTCAACTCTTAAAAAATGTGCATTTGATTTAAATAAATTTGCATCAAGCTTTCCCAAGGAGTAACCCAAGGGAAACACACTTATCATACACATGCACGAAAACATGCACACTCACATAAGCATGCATACATGTATGGTAGTGGTAGAATTTATGTTTGCACGCATTGTGGCCCAAAGGCCATTTAGAAAAATTTTGTTATGCTAAACATAATATACCAAGTAAACATGTTTGGGTTCGCCCCGGTACTAACCCTATAGGACCCAAGAAAATATGGGTACCAAAAGACCCACCAAACTTAAATGATACAGGTGGATCTTCTTCCTCCCAGACTTAGGGGGAGACGGTGCCCGGGTGGTGGATGCAACAAGGCTCAAGAACACATCGCGCTTGCATCGCTATCATGGAGGCACCTATTTTGGAGATTGCCCTCGTTTGGTAACCTCTCAATTAAAAGTTTTTAATTTTGGTTATATATACAAATGTATAGGATTGTTAGTTTACTTTTATGCTACATTGATATATGTTAGTGTAAACCTACATCTCTATTATGATTGTGTATATGCCATGTTTTAATTTTGATATCTTGTCTTTTATACCATATTTATTGAATGTCCACATGTCTAGCCTAGATTATATATCTATATATACACATTGTATTTCAAAACTAGAAATAAATTTTGTAAAAATTTCATATTCAAAGCAAATACATTAGAGATGGCAATTGCGCACCTCAACTCATTCATGAGGAATCAAGAGGATGAAGTTCAGAACCCTTCACCGGGTATTCGGCTTCAACATCTCTAAAAACTTTATTTTTTTATGAAAAAAATTAAATAAAATGTCTTGTGTGAATTTTTGGTTGATATGATAACTTAATGAAGATTTAAAAACATATTGTTGTAATCTTGTATGTTAAATATATCCTACTTATTTGTTAAAATTCCTTTTAAATTTTTTTAAGGGCATTTGCTGTTGACAGGTTTTTGGCAAAGCCGGTCGACCGGCTCTGAGTCCCGGTCGACCGACTTCGCTGGAAGAATAGCCTTTTATTCTTTTCTGTTGCCGGCCGACCGCTGCAGTCGACCGCTGGATCTGTCAGTGCTTTCTGGGTCGACCGACCCGGTCGATCGCTCTGAGTTACAGAGCTCTCGGGATTTTTGGGTCGACCGACCCGGTCGACCGTGCGTCGATTTCATGCCCTAATCTGTCTATTTATAACACTGTTTCTCTCACTCTCTCTCACTTTCAACGGCGATTTTCTTTCCCCTCTTTCTCTCAAATTTCAAACTCTCAAATCCACTCAAATTCCTTCATAATTCGAGTTTGATTCCCTCTCTTGGTGTTGGATCTTCAGCTTCAGGGCCTCTTCTCCGTCTATTTCGAAGAAATTCGAAGTCCTCTCAGATCTAGGGTTTGTGATTCTTATTTCAGGTAAAAATCACATTTTTCCTGTTGTTCTTGATATCAAGTTTTAAGTTCTTCATACCCTTGTCAAAATCTTTAGATTTCCTTGTTGATTAGATCAAGCCCTAACTATTTTAAACCTAAAATCATCCATTTTCACCAAAATGTCTAAAAGATCTAGGAGTGAGAGGAAAAACTATGGTTCCTTCCTCATCTTCCACCCCTAAACTAAACGTCCTTTCATTAATGACCTTGCTGAAAATAGATTCATCCAACTTTCAAAGAAATCAGTCATTTCAGAGAGATGTGTTATTCTCAAAGATTTTGAACATCTCAACATCCCTCGCATCCTGAGAAGAAATTCATTGGACCAGTTTATGGCCATTAGGGAACCAGTATACACCTCCCTAGTGCATTACTTCTATGCCAATTATGCTTTCGAGGAAATCAAGTTAGATCTCGAGTTCTAGGGAGAGATATTGACATCCCTCTAGGACAATTTGCTGACTTGTTACATCTCTCTTGTGGAGGAGTTGATGTCTATACCTTTGATCTCCATGATTTTGAATATCCGGACGGTGAGTCTGCGCTCACCGCTTCCACCTTGATTCACGGGGATGACAACCCCGGTTTGATAAGAAATGAGGAGGTTAACAAGTTCACCCTCACCTCCCAAATTCTTGCTAAATTTATTTTTTACAATATTTTACCAAAATCTGGTGAGTATAGCAATGCCAGGGGTCCAGTTCCTCTAATCATCTATTGCCTTCTGAAAGGCATAAGATTGATTTCCCACATTTCATTGCTACTCATATGGGCTCAGATCAGATCCGCATGCCCGGTAGGCACTTGCCTTACGGGATGCTTATCACTTATCTTCTTCAGAGACTAGGTTTTGATCTATCTTCAGAGAGTCCTTCTCAACCCGCTGTGAACTTAGACAGCGTTCTTTTGAAGAGGATGCAAGCTCAGATGCGTCGTCACGCTCTTGAGCAGGCTCCTGTTCCTCCTGCTGTTGTTCCAGGGTCATCTTCGGCCCCAGGTCCTCTTCTGCCCCAGGGATTTCCTCTGCTCCCAGGCCATCTATATCTCCTGATTTTCAGTCTCTCATTTCTTCTGAGATTCGCTCTCAGATCCAGGAGCACCAGTCTTGGATCGAGCAGCGAGATGCAGCCTTTCGTGCGGATATGGACTTGCGCTTTCAGGGAATTCGCAATGATATGTCTTACTTTGCTGACTCCATGAGATACGTGGACTCGCAATTGAGGCACTCTTTGTGAAATTCAATATGCTTGGTCCTGATCCCACATCCATTGCCCGACCACTTCCATCCTCTGGTCCTCCATTTCTGCCAGAGATCCTTCTGCGGCTCTACCTCCACAGCCAGGTGTCGCAGGCATTGATCCAGAGGAGGGCAGCAGCTTCTTCTTCTTCTTCAGAGGAAGACGATGATGGTGATGAGAAGATGGCTGAGGGTGCTGCTGTAGAGAGCTCGTCTGAGGAAGACGATGATGAGGAGGACGACGATGCTAGTGGTGCTGAGTGACCTGCCCCTTTTGATGATGTCAAAAAGGGGGAGAGTTATTGATGAGAGAGACATATTTTTGTGTACTTGACTTATATTTTGTGTTGTGTACTTGTATTATTTTGTGTTTGGACATCTTTTGATTTGATATTTAGTATGGTGGACATGTACCCTTGTGTGTGGACATGAGTTTTTTTTTATATTTGTGTTGTGGTGTTATAAACATGTGTTATCTTTTATATCTTTATGACATGAGTACCTTTGGCATGGACATGTGTATTGTGGATTATCACTTGCTGTTTATCATTTGTGATATTTATCTATGCCTGAGTATGATTTCATTATATGCATGTGTTGAGGGGGAGCTTCACTTGAAGTCTCTACCCAAAATATTTGTAATAACTATATATGTTTTGTCATCATCAAAAGGGGAGATTGTTGGCCCAAAGGCCATTAGCCAATATCCCGATGAATATTTTGATGATAACAAACCATATTTAGTTATGTATTTAACAATTTTGTTAAAAGAATTTCAGGTTCAAAACAAGTTGATTTGACGGCTCCACTATCAAGATTCACAAGTTTGGACGCCGCTAAAGATTTGCATTCCCAAGCCAAGCACAATAGAAAGCTTCGGAATCAAGACTTTGAAGAAAAGACGAAGATTTGTATTTTAATTTTCTTTTAGACTTTTTGTCAAAACCTAGATGTTAGAAGTAGATTTATGGGATTGTCACTCACACACATTTTCGTTTGCTTCATGGCTTCAAAAAGAATTTCTATTTCAGATTATTTCCAACTTAGGTTTTAGAGTTAATATGTTTTGGAAATTAGTTTTAGAAATATCAAGTTTTGGAAAAACGATTTTTGGAAAAACAAGTTTTTGTTAAAAAGGATTTTTCTATCAAAATGATATAACATGTTTGAGTATTGATCTATGATCATACTCTTAGGTTTAATAAGTCTAGTACCTCTTTTATAAAGATCCTTAAACCTTAAGACCAAAACCCATTTCCTTTTCTGGTTTCTGCAGAGTCTTGTTTATCAGACCTGACAGAGGCCGGTCGACCGCTCGGGTCGACCGACGTGCACCACTGTGCATGTGTGCACGTCGGCCGACCGCTCGGGTCGACCGGACACTTAACAGTGCTCTCTGTTTGTTTGGGTCGACCGGGGCGGTCGACCGGTTTCCCCCAACGGTCAGAAATATAACCGTTGGCGGTCGACCGACCCGGTCGACCGGCAGTTGTCAGAAATTCTGACAGACTCCAACAGCTCTATTTTTTCTGACTGTTTTTGTTGGGATCTTCACCCAATGAATTTCTCCACCAGTTTTACGTGTCTTTCATCCCCTATAAATAGTGGTCACTTCAACATGATAAAAAACAATTTTTACAACAATTTAAAAGTGATTTTTCAAGCTTTCATTTTAGCAAAAGATTTCCAAAGCCAAAATTTCCAAACACCCTCTTGAAGCTAACTCCTCTACTTCACTCTAGTTTTGCACTTCACAATCCCAAGTTCTACTTCTACATTTTGGTTATAGGATTGTGCTAAGTGAGCTATTTGTGATCAAGTGTGATCATCTTTCTTCTTGAGCGAAGTTGTAGAGGCATCGGCCTCAAGCGAGCGAGTGTGCTCCGGTGGTGTTGCGGTATCACGAGAGATCGGACAAGTGTGTCCTTGTATTGGCGATCCAGTGGGATCAACAATAGTGGAAATCCTTCAAGTGTGAAGGCGGGGACGTAGAGCGTGGCTCGAACCTCGGAAACATATCCTCGTGTTTGTGTTTGCTCAATTTTCTCTAAACTCTAACTCTCTTTAATTCTTGCACTATTATTGTCTTTTACATTGCAAGTCTTTTAATTGAGCTAATTGTTAAGTAGAATTTTAATTCCGCATTATTGCCATATTTCATATAGCCATCACCTATTCACCCCCCTCTAGGTGATTTCAATATCATGAGTGCGACCCTAGTCGCAGACCTTAAAATCCTGTCAACCCTAATACATAAAATCATTAGTCGCTGTCCTTACTAAATAGTAGTAAATTTAAACAGATAGTGAACAAAACATATTTAGAAATAATAGATGAAACATGCTATCGTTAAAGCACTGCGTCACAGTCATTATTCGCATCCTACATGTAACAGAATTTTGATCGTTTATAAAATGAACAAAAGTCGTAGTTCTAACAACAATAAGACCTAGCAAAGTAGATTAGCCTGCGACCGTGAGAGCAGTCTGCGTATATCACTAATTTTAAAATATTATATTAATTACTCTGACTTAATTGCAGTAATAATATCATATCTACCGTGATACAACAACAGTCTCAAAAAAGAGGTGCACTAAAAATAATCTCGATAAAGGAAAGATGTGTACTATACGAAAATTTAAATATATAGAGAAAACATTCTATAAAAAGCTAATTTTAGTTCACGTCATAAATTCTAAAAAGGAACTCTTTGGATTCTGCTGCCATAACTGCTTCAATTAAATATATAATTTCTTTTTATCTCTTCTTCGAATACTTAACCGTCATCTCTAATACTTATTACTATTCACGTTGTTTCATAGTATTGACCTTTTGTAGTACTTGTAAGTAATATATTTAAAGATCTCATATTTTAAAATAATTTGTGCTCTTCTTTTTCAATTTGATTTCCAACCTTCTGTTGGCCCAAAGGCCTATCACCCTAGTTTTGATGATGATCAACTCATGAAGTTATGATTACTAATGATCTTGTGTTTAATTAGTGACAGATTTCTTATCAAGATCTTAGTAGGTGTGGAGCTTCAACAAAGGATTTAAAGTCAAGTTGGAAGCTAGCACCGGTCGATTCACGAGCCTATGCATCAAGACCACATCTAGAGATGAGCTCGGTGGATTGCATGTGGACCAAGTCAAGAAAATGAGAAGCCTTCAAGTGAAGACTTCAAGAGGATGAAGACTTGTGTCTAGGTATAAGATTTTTATTGTTTTAGATAAAAATGTAAAGGATAGAATAGATTGGTGGATTGCTCAAGTCTATATCACACACACACTCTTGATTGAAGCTTTCATTTAAGATTTCTTTTAGAAAGGAATTTTTATTTAGAAAAAGATTTTTCTTTGTGACAAAATATTTATCTTGGATTTTGGTATTTCATAGTTTACATATCTTATATCCAAAACCATGCTTAGAGCCTATTGTCAAAAACTAGATATTTCATCTTGATTGTGTAGTGGATCATATCCATACACACTATGCTTTAGAGTATATCTGTTTTTGTATTTGATGAAAGTTTGGAAAAAACATGTTGATATTTCAAAACCAAGTTTAGTGCTTTATGTCAAAAACTAGATATGTCATCTTGATTGTGTAGTGGATCATATCCACA
>JAVJIF010027700.1:0-74511 GCA_038442645.1 Agave tequilana | reverse complement strand
GATTTTTAGAAGTGTTAAAAGATTTTTAGAAAAAAATTTCCCAGTTTTTCTGAGCCAGTTTTTGTTCCAGGGCTTCAACCAAGTCGACTAGTAGCCTGACTATCGACTAAGGCTGAGGTCGGTCGACCGGGCCGGTCGACCGGCGTGCACAATTCTGTGCACGTTTTGAGGCACTGGGACGGTCGACCGCGCCGGTCGACCGGAGCACTTACAGTGCTCTTTGTTTGTTTCGTCGACCGGGCCGGTCGACCGCTGTTGCCCAACGTTCATATTTCCGACGTTGGCGGTCGACCGGGCCGGTCGACCGTCGCCTGTCAGAGCTGCCAACTCAGCTCTAACGGCTAGTTTTGTTTGGGGTTATAAATACCCCATCTCTTGGGCTGTTTTGTGAAGGTTTTCAAGAAGAAAAATTTCAGTGTTTCTCTAGTGTTTAAACAAGTTTTCAAAATAGTTTTTGTGCTAAAAAGATTTCATCTTTATTGTTTTGGGTTTTTTTTGGAAAATCAAAGAAAATTAGGCTTTTGGGATATTGAATTGGATTTCACTTTCTATCATCTTCAAGAGATTTCCCAAGTAGTTTTTCTTGTTGCTTGTTTCCAAAACACCTAGTTTCCACACTTGAGCTATCTTCTATCCTAATCTATTTAGGATCTTGTTTTTGTGGAAAGAAAAAGAGAAAAGAAAGAAAGATTGAGTTTGTGGTTTTTGGAACCACTTGTTGTAACACCCTTATTCTTGTTGTATCCCTCTTAGGTAGAGGTGATCGGGTGATTGTTTGCTCCCTCTAGTGAGAGGTGGAGTGTGGTTGTAAACCCTCTTCGGTAGAGGTGTTGGTTGTTGTGGTTGTTTGGCTAAGGGCCTACCCCTCTTGTGTGAGGAGGTTTTGTTTGAGAGAGGAGTTAGATACTCCATTGTTGTAAAAATCCTTCTCGGTGAAGGTTCCCTCGGTGGGAGTCCTCGGTGGACGATATAGTGGATTGGAAATCCTACACGGTGGTGTAGGCGGGGATGTAGAGCAGGGTGCTCGAACCTCGAAACATATCATTGTGTTTGCGTTTGATCCACTTGTCTCTAAACTCTCTCTCTTTACATTTGTGCAAAGCATCATACTTTATTCATATCATATTTGCTTGTGTTGAGCATAATTCATATTGTCATATCATATCTATTTGCTTGTGTTGTGCCTTGTATAATTCACATTGCTATTCATCCTTATTTGCTTGGCTTGCTTGTGTGTGTGCCTAACTTATACTTAACCAATAAGAGCTTCACATAGCACCTCAACCCATCAAGGGAATCAAGAGGAGTTAGTCCAGAGCCTTCACGGGGAATTCGGCTACACTTATTGTGTTGTATTAAGTTTGTGCAAGATTTGCATTAGCTTCCGCATTTAGCGCACTTAGTTTTGCATTTAGTTTTAGATTAGCAGGAACACCTATTCACCCCCCTAGTGTCCCCTTTTCATCAAGCGCAGAAGGGTCCTCTCAGGGGTGAAAGATGCAAATAACCCTGTAGTAATCGCTTTGAAAAGCAGATCACTTCGAAAATGCGACTGCTGGTATATAAGGACTGCAACCATGATCGTAGTGCTCACAAAATATTTCTTGTTTTTAGTTTTTATAAGACTGTGATCATTGATCGCAGTCTTCACGAGACACATTTTCCAGTCGTATTGCAGTTCTCACAAAAACACAATTGCCAGTCTATATTCTTACAGTGACAATGATCATAGTGCTCACAAAATGTCCTAATTTTCAACTAATAAAAAAGACTGCGCTCATAGTCACAGTTTTCAAAGAGGACTTTGATTATGAGTCGCATTCCTCATATCAATATCGCCATCATCAGCAAACCTCTGTTCACTGGCATTGAATATCCCCGTTGCTTTCTGGATTTAATACCACATCGATCACAAGCGCAAACAAAACTCATCGCGAGTACAAACAAACGAGAAATGTAAAAGGTCGACCCCAAAAAAATTAGTCTGGGTCCGTCCCCTAAGACTACTAGGAGGAGGTTCCCGGCCCTTTTCCAACTCCACAGCGATCTGACCGCGCAGGTCAATTCGCGAATTACTCTGCATCGGAGTCAGGTTGAGGGGAGAGCAACGTCAGGGGCGATGGGAAGGGTAAAAAAGAAAATAAAATATATTCATGGATTTGATTGCTTTTTGCTGGCGTTGATGAGTCGAGGTCAAATAAATTATGAAATTGAGTTTTTTCCTAATTTGAAGGAAATTAGGTGGTTGTAGCGAAATTTTCCTTAAATAATACTAATATTATTAAATTAAATCATCTATTAAAAATTAAAATTATATAATAAAACTTTCAATTAAATGTTAAATAGTAAGAAAAATATTAAACTAATAATAAAAATTGTAATTTAAAATACTAAACTGATATAAAAATAAATTATTAAAACAATAATAATTTTTAAAATTATTAAAATATTAGAGACCTCATTCCAATTTATTATTTTTATGATTAAAATAATAATAAATTTTTAATATTTAAAATTATTAAAATAATGACATAATAAATTAAAAAATTAATATTAAAACATTTTATAAAAAATATTTAAAATAAAATTAATTCTAAAAAATATAAACCACAATATTAAAAATTAATATTTTAATATCAAATATTCAAAAAAGTAACTGTAGTATCCTGCGAGTGGGAAATGAAATATAGAAGTGAAAAATGAGATTGAGAAAAAGTGCAACTTGCGCAAGTGAGATGCGCTCGCACATCTCACTTATACTTTTACCATTGAAACAAACGATGGAGGTGAAAAAAGAGTTTTCTCACTTGCACATTTTCCTCTCTTTTCCTCAAAACAAACACGCCTATTTTGTTATATCATTATCATTTAAACTTTTCTGATTCTCCATGCAGTGGAAGATTTGATAAGAATTAGCCCACTATTCACTTAATATCTAACTCTTTCATAATTAGGGTAATTGGAGTGACGGAGCTATTGACTACTTAAAAATAGCCTCCTTCATTTCAAGACATCTAATCCAATAAAATAAATCAGCTTTAATGTCTCTTTCTCTTCTTTTCCAGCGTTGCTATAGTTTTGAGCTGAATATTTAAATTGCAAGTAAAATTTACTATACAGAATGTAAATTTGTATTAAGAAACGGCAAAAAAAAAAAAAAAAAAAAAAAAACAAGTTGCACAACCCATTGTCAAGCACTGTTCAAAGTGCTTCTCTCCATCAATCCCCACCTCCTATGACCTATTTACTGAAGAATGTGTGTTTAGGATGTTTCTGATTCCACTCATTTTTTATCTTCGCATGCCCTCGTTTTCTGATGTCAAACTGTTCAAGCTAGCCCTAAAAGCACAGTAGTGTCTCATACTTGGGAGTAGTTTCATGAAAATACCCTCAACTTTGTATCTATTCAAGTTGCAACCCCAGTTTAAAGTGCGACTATTCATACCCACAAAATTACTAAACAAGCTCATCTACTTAATGCGCCCACAAAATTTCTTAACACACCCCTCTTAAATTACTCAAACTATCCTTACCATCTTAAATCAAATAATTTTTTTAATTTTTAATTCTATCCTTCCCTTCCTCCCTCGTTAGAAAACTGAACTCTCCCTCTTTCAACTCTCCCGATCTCTAGTTGCCTCCCCGCCCGTGCCCCGGCCTCCTCCGCTGCTGCCCTGTCGACTTACCCATTCGCTCCCTCTCCTTCCCCCTCGTCGAATCCCTCTAACCCCGCCGACATCGGCCGCTGGATCCACTTCTCCGCCACCCGTTGCGTCGAAGAACTCGCCTTCATGACTTCTCGCCCCATCCCCGCTTCTTGTTACCTTCGAATGCCACCGTCCTTCTTCCGCTGTCTTCTCCTCACCAGCCTACACCTCCATAGTTGTCGAATCTCCGCCGGCGTGTCCTCCGTCGCCTTCCCCATTTTCTGCTCCCCCCCCCCCCCCCCCGCTCACCCACGTCAACATCATGGAGCTATGTTTATTTATTAATGTTGCAGTATGTCTCTCCCCTTAAACTGCTGAAGAGTTAAAAAATTCAAGATCTAAAAAACTGAAAATGCAAGGCGAATTTTTTGTGACAAGGGTGATAAACATTTATGAGAGTTCATGTAGCTCCTCTGATCCCTCTCCATCTTCCTCGGCCACCTACGCTGCATGCTCCTCTGGTCCCTCTCCTCCCTCTTCACACTCATAAAATTGCTGAATATATCCATATCTTTTTAGTCATTTGAGTTAAAGTTAAATCTGGTCAATAAATTTTAATCTTTAAAAGTGAGTGTGTTTAGCACTTTTGTGGATGTGAATAGGGGCACTCTCCAGTTTAACAGAGCTAACAACAGTTATCTAATGATCGTATGCCCCTTCTAAGATATTATGGCTTTTCTTCTTTTTTTTTTTTTAAATAAATCAAATTTTCTCTAAAATTTGAAAGAAAGGTCGAAAAGATAATATAGAGTTGAGTTTTTCTAATATTTACGGGTCATCTTGTTCCTCTTCATCCCTTCTAATTTTTTCTTTCTCCACCACCACACCTCCACCACCACCACCACAATCTCAACCACCAACTTCACTTTTTCATCTACTACTTGCTCAATGTCTCCATCCTATTGTCACTAATCTGTCACATCTTCTTCATTTTCAAGTTATCTTCTACCCCTCCCTCCTCCTTCGTCTTGATGACCATCCCCTTCATCACTTCCTTCATCTTTTCTCCATAATTAATATTAGATATATAAAAGAGATTCAATTTTAATCCAACAAAGTTAATATATATCAACCAGCTATTAAAATTTTGAATCTTCTTATTCTTCACATATCCTCTAATTTATTGTGAAAAATGGAATTTGAGTTTGTTATGGGGGTAATAGAACACTTCTCTCAAACGATATGTAATTTGGGTTGTGAAACTATTTAAATTATCAAAATGAAATCTTTGTGATTTATGGTGTCAAAAATGTGAAGATGTTGAAAGAGAATTGGGGTTTAACCTCAATAAGTTAAAAAAAGAAAACATGAAATCCAATTCAATAACGACGATGAAGATTAAGATTAAACAATGGAGATTAGAGAAACCCATTTGTAGTTACAAGGAATATCAAAAAATTAAAGCAGATAGATTGGATAACAGAGATCATGGCAGAAATTAAAGTATATCAATTAGGGGAAAACCATGAAACTTAGGGTTCTAAGTCTGATTATAAGAGATTCACGGATTATTTATGAGTTATATTTATAATAAAAACTCGGGATCATTCATTTCTTGATGTTACGATTGGGCTTGGTAGAGAGATGAAGGTGAAGATAATGAAGATAAAGATGAAGATAAAAAGTGAATAAGATCTAATTACTAGCTTCAGTGAGAGCAAGGATTATTTATAATGGACGAAAGGATATTTTAGTCCATGTAACATCCGATGTAAGTCACGTGAGGGTAGTTAACTGGCGGTTCACTAATAAAAGATAGTAGCCTGAAATTTAAGGAAGTTTGTGGGGGTATTTTGGTGTTATTTTACCCCGGAGAGAATGAGGCTCCTCTCTAATTTTTCTTTTTCCTTTTAAGGTTAATCATGCCCTTATTCAACCATATCTAATTAAATAATGTTCATGTTTATGTATTTTCCTATTTGTTTATGCATTAAAAGGAGTTACTACCAAAGAACATGTCAATTTTCAATTGGGACTTGAAACAAATTTTCCAAAGATTTGGTTTTGCAACTTTTTATAAGTGCGCCTTATATATATTAAAAAAAAAGTTTACCATTTTGTATACTCTTTTGACATTTATGTTTTAGGAATGATAAGTTTTCATTATTAGATTGAAAGGATGCAATTATTTTTTTGAAATTTTGTTTAAACCACACTCAAACTAGTTAAAATTTCAACATTTCCAAGAATTTTATTTAAATCCAATGGTTGTCTCTGTCTAAATTTACATTTGGCTCTTCATTTTGAAAAATAAATCTGGAATATCTTATAAACTTCAATTGAATTTTAATGCATAAATTTGCCACTATTAGTGATACCAACGCGAAATCCGAATACGAAACGGGTATGGGCTGGATTAGTGTCGGACCCAAATAGAGAACATTCAACATGAACCAAAACCCGAACACAAATGGGTGCGGGCTGGATCTGTATCGGGCTTCGACCCGACCACAAAACCCGACTCAACAAGTTGTAAACCCTAAAATCGAATCCGACGGTCAGGGATTTGCGAGAGGACCTATAAATGATCCAATACGAAGCGCCTCCATTCTTCCCTCGATCCCAAACTAGGGTTTTTTAGCGGGAGTCGCGCGAGGAAGGAGGAAGAAAAAGGTTCCTCTCGAAACCCTAGCCCTGTATTTATTTATATTCGTCGATTTGTTTTATGTCCATTAAAAGCTAGTTTCTTTGCGCGAATCTGTTGAATATTAGGTTTTATCTCTGCAACGAGGCTAATATTTGCCTTCTCTACTGTTTGCAGTGGATTTTAGATTTGAAGATGGCGCCTCCTGCTAAGGGTAAGCTACATCTCAAACTTTTGATTAATTTGCAAACTGAACTCGCAGAGGCGAAAGAATCGTAATCTTTGTTAGCAAAAAAATGGTTGAAAATGCGATCACTACGCTTGTGATGGATGTTGGCTTACGGGATGATAAAGCACTGTTCTTTCTCGTGTCTGAATAAAAATGGGTTCTTGTGATAGTTTGTGAATTTAACTAAGGAGAAAATTTAATGTAATTTTTTTAATCTTTCTATGACATTATAGAATTTTATGCATATGCCATGTTTGAACTTCCATTATTCCTTAGTTTTTGGATTGGTATCTTTACAATGCTCTCTGTAGCCCGGGCGGAACCAGAAATTTTTTTTGGGGTGGGCTGCAATTTTTTATAACATATACTTATGAATTATATGAATTTATCAAAAGAATAAAATAGTATTCTTCACTAAATCAGGAGTGAAATTAGAAATAAATTTGCTAAAAAACCAATATAGAAAGGGGTCTAACACAATATATAAAAAAGAACAAAAATAAAAATAAGTTTACGCCTATATATTAAAAATGGGCCGGGCTGTAGCCCGGCCCAGCCCACTAATGGGTCCGCCCATGCCTGTAGCCTTTTCACTCTGTTCGCTAGTTCAATTAATTTTAAGTTTTATCCGTCATCATTTTTGCTGTCTGATCCTAGAGCTTATAACTACCAACAATGTTATTTCAGCCTGCATGGCTAATAGCCTAGAATATTTAAGCTTGACATCAAAGACCTTACTATTGTGGATAACCAAAAGGAAAACAACTAACAATTTCTTCAATTGTGGCTGCCATTACGAATGAAAAAATCCACTTATTAATTCTGTAGCCCTTCATTAGCTGTAATAACTATGACAACTGACATTAGGAGGAAAGCGACATTCTTTTTCTGTTAATGATATAATAGCCTATCATTTATAAATATAGGCTCTCAGCCTAGCCAACCCCTGTCATATGTATAATTAACATGTAATGTAAGTGTACTGTAAATGCAGTTTGAAGCCATCAAATGTGAACAAAAGTAAATCTTGGCTTAACGCCAAGAATATATTGCAGAGGTTCTGACTAATACAAATGTATATCCTAAATCTATTAAAAGCAGAAATCAGGAAGTAATCAACCTAATTTTCCTAAAATCTATTTCATTTGACTACTGCTTGATTTAACCATCCAGATTTTGAAGCGATATTTCCATGAGGAGGATGATTTGCTGATTTGTATGCATAGATTGATAATTCCTTATTATGATAGGTCCCTCTGATAAATTTCACTTTTCCCATTGTTTATGTTATTTGAGCATGGCATTTATCACCCTAGACATCAAGGAAAGCTAAAATAAGCTTCTCCACTTTGGTGTCAAACTACCCTCTTTAGGGAGCAGCAAACTTATTTATTACTTATTTTATTACTGTGGCTGTTACTTTAGTGTACGGCACTGGGAAAGCCTCTTTAAGACGCAATGGTTTCAAGTCCTGCCCCATATTCCAGTTGGTTTTGGGTTCATCCTTTTATTTCAAAAAGGGTAACTACTTTTTGCTTGCAATCCTTTGCTCCTTGTACGATGTCCTGAGATGGTGTTTCTAAAAATGTAGTTGTCATGAAATACAATATTAATTTCTAGATTTCATGTATTCTCTTATTTGAATGATTCCATTCCATATTTGAATCTCTGTGGTTCTATAGTTATTTTTATTATCATTTTTATCAAAAGAATGATACTTAAACTGGCCGAAGGTTAAATTTACTCTGTAGTCATAAACCAGAATTTATACCTGTAAGGGTTCTGATATTTTTATGCATGCTTATCTGAATGCAGCTGCTGCAAAAAAAACTGATGCCAAAGCACAAGCTGTGAAGGTTGCCAAAGCTGTGAAGGCTGGAGCTTCAAGCATAAAGAAGAAGGCAAAGAAGATAAGGACCTCTGTTACTTTCATCGCCCCAAAACATTGAAGAAAGAAAGAAACCCTAAATACCCAGAATTAGTGCCCCTCCCAGGAACAAGCTTGACCACTATCAAATTCTCAAGTACCCCTTGACAACTGAATCTGCCATGAAGAAGATTGAGGACAACAACACTCTAGTTTTCATTGTTGATATCCGAGCAGACAAGAAGAAGATCAAAGCGGCTGTGAAGAAGATGTACGACATCCAGACAAAGAAAGTGAATACCCTCATCAGGTTAGTAGTTAATTCTAGTAGCCTCATTGCTTGTTTTATCAGTACATATTAACAAATGTATAGGTGGAAGCAGATGTTGATGAGTTCTGATGGTATGTTTTTGGTTTCCCCCCTTTGTTTCATAATAGGCCCGATGGCACCAAGAAGGCTTACGTAAGACTTACTCCGGATTATGATGCTCTTGATGTTGCAAACAAGATTGGTATAATTTAAGTGCAAGAGAGTTGGCAGTTGATTTTAATCTCGTATTACATTTTGTAGTGGTGTTTAATTTGATGAGGAAACCATACCCTAGTTTCGACTTTGATGTCATTTAGTTTTTTGTTGAATTAAGCTATTTGGAAGTAGACCATATATGTTTGTTCTTATTAACCTTCTGCATTGCCATGGGCACTGTTATATAATCTTGATTCCAATGTTGTTGGTGACACTTGTATTGCTAGCCTCTGTGTTTTGCGGTTGACATCACCCGGTCTAGATTCTAGTCTTAAATTTCTGCAGTCTTGTGGGAAAAGTTATCCTATTGCAATAGTGAAAAATTGTTCTGTTTTCAGGTGATAGCTTTGAGGTCAGCTTTCGCATATGAATGGAAATAGATTACGGGGCCTTTTGTTTCACGTAAAAGTCCGTAATTCGTAAATGACTTACAACCTAGTTACAACTACGGCGTTTGTTTGGACCGTAATTTGTAAAAGACTTACACAACTCAATTACCTCTCACTTGCAACCCAGTTACCACTCACTTACAGCTCTGTTACAGTTAATTTTGTGGTCATATAAATTTGTATTATTTTTTATGTTAATATTAAAATTTTTTAATACTTAACATTTTAATATTTATTTGCAATATTAAAACTTTTTAAATCACCAAATAGTTAATTTTGTGATTAATTTTTTTACTTACGACTTACACATTACGACAACCAAACACCATAAAGCACAATACACTTTTCACTTATAACTTTATATTACAAACTAAACACCATAAAGCTTACATGTATGTAACTCATTTACAAATGTAAAAGACTTTATTAATTACAACTTACGAATTACGGCCAATTACGACAACCAAACAGACCTTCTCAGGATTCGGGATGATAGTTTTGCTTCGGTCAATTTTGATATGTGGTTTCCAAGTCTATTCTTTTCTTGGCTTCTCATTTGATATCTAATTAGTATTTATAATATTAGAATTACTTTTTCCATTCGATTTTATGTTCAGGGAATTGTAAGTATTCTTGTGATGCCGTACTTTTATGCTTTTTTTTTTTTTTAATCAATAACCGTTGTGGTCGTTCTCAATATGCGTGGTTTATACTGAATGCTAAATTCTTCACTTCGCCACTGAATTTGGATGTTTGGGAAAATTTTGTCGTTACTAAATGCTAAATTCTTCACTTTCGCATTATGTGGATAGAGGTTAGATGTATGCAATTTGATTTATGTGATAAGATCAAAGAGGCACAATTAAAAAAATAATACAATGAGAACAATCCAAGAAAAGATACAAATGGGAGAAATCAAAGGTTTTGTCATTGACAGTGATGTGGTGAAATTGGGGATATGATTGTGTATCCTAGATAACTGAACTCGAGGAGGAAATATTGAAGGAAGTTCACAGTACTCCATATACAGCACATCGGGGTAGAACTAAAACGCATTAAGACCAAGGAGTAGTTTTGGTGGAATTGGGGGAAAAAAAAAAAAGATATAGTGTAGTTTGTGCAAGGATATCTGGTGTGCCAATAAGTCAAAGCCGAGCATTATTGGTACTCCTGCCAATTCCCGAATGAAAATAGAGTCATATGACAATGGATTTCGTCACTGGACTTCCTCGAACGTCTCAAGGATTAGATGTTGTTTGGGTGGTGATGGATAGACTTACCAAATCTATACACTTCATATCGATTCAGATTAATACTCAATGGAGAAATTAGCTCAAATATATCTACAAGAGATAGTTCGACTGCATGAGGTACCTAACACCATTATGTCAAACTCCATTCAAGATTTTAGAAAAGTTTATCAGTAGTCATGGGTGTTAAGTTATAGCAAAGCACAGTGGCACATCCACAGACAGACGGTCAGTTGGAACATGCTATTCAAGTATTGAAAGATATGCTAAGAACCTGTGTATTGGATTTTGAAGGAAATTGGAACTAATATCTACCATTGTTAGAATTCGTTTACAATAACAATTATCAATCTACCATTGGTATGCCCCATTTGAAGCTTTGTATGGCCGGTGTAATGGCCCGCCTCGTCGGGTACAGAGAAGTTACTGTGACGTATATACGTAGGTCAGAAATACCCTCACATCTATACGCTAAGCATCAATACAGGAAAGAATCAGAGTGCGGAAGCACGAAAGCAATATACATTCTAATAGAATAGTACAAGTACATAGTAATCACAGCGTATGATCCAATATTACAAGAATATTACAATACCAGAAAATATAAAAGTAGAATTTACAATACGAACATTACAAAAGTTCGCTCACGAGCTATAAGGAGATACCACGAGCAACCAGGGGGAGGCAAAAGAGGGACTGAGCTATAGCTGGTCTGCCTGCTCCGCACAGTAAACTTGGTCCTCAGCAGAAGGATCCACATCTGTCCAAGCTCTGAGATCTGGACATGAAGGTTTAGGGGAGTCAAAAAGTTACCCAACGAGTGGTAAGATGAGTGCCAAGTGGCACGCAGGAACAAGCACATGTGTATCGATAAATTTGAATTATAAGCATGCATTGAAAATCGTGTCGTGAGCATAAGCATACATGAGCAAGTAAGGAGGCAATAAGTAAAGCAGATGAAGCAACATCAGTTATCTCCTAAACTAATATAACGATAAAACTGAATACAAGCAAAACCAATCATACAAGTTAAGGTCACGACTCTATGAGACCAGTATGTCAAAGAAATAATCCAAATAAGGAAACCCTCATCTATATACCTTTATCCTATGTTACCGTAATCTGAGCGTATACAACCCGAGTTGCAAAATAATACAACAAATTGTATATTAGCATCTATTATAATTGGGGCTGTCTAAGTTGTAGGTTTTTGTAACGCCCCGATCCTAAAGATACGGAGACGTTATGGCGACGTATATACGCGAGGTAAAATACCCACATATATACGCTAAATACCCACACGTGCATACGAACATATACGCGTACACGTATACATACGTATACAAGCATACACATACATACATACATATTATATAAACATGCCTACACATTATATACTTACATATATATTAATGCGTAATTACACATATACCCATATACATTAATTTAATGCAAACATATCCAATTTAATTAAGTCCAATTTTAATCACTAAATATACACAAATGATTAAAGAATAAATTCATGCATAAATATATTCCATGCATAAATGTCCAAATTAATAAATATCTATTATTAACTATAATTACCTATACATATTTAATCCACATCCATGCATACACATGCATGCATAACACCATTAAAGACACTCACGCACACACACAATCACACACATTAATAACTTCTTAATTATTACACAAATGCCCTTATACACAAAAATAAAGCTAACCTCGGGACAACTTGCGGCGCTCCGACGGAGCCTCCGACGGAGGCGTCCGGGATTACGGAGAGTGTCGTTGGATAGAGCAACTCACCGTGAAGGGCGTGGGGTGCGCTCGCGCTCGCCGACGGCGATCAACGGCATCCCGCGGAGAGCCGGAAAATGGTTCCACACAAGCATATAAAACATGAAATTAATATAATATTATATTATTCTCATCCATACAAATTGTAAAATAAAAGAAAGGATGTGCAGGGGACTCACGGGGCTTCTTCCTCTCTTCCCCAAACAAACTATCCCCATCAAAATCGCCAATGCCACAAAATCAGAGCAAATCCTCCAATAGAGATCCCAAGAATCTCCGACGAACCCATCACCTTGTGCCGCTCCTTCAAACCACCGCCGCTATCGGATTCGGATCCGACGGATCTACTACCACTTCCCTTCTCCCAAACGATGGAAACGGATCTCGGCTCGAAGTTGCTGCATCCGCGACCCGAGACCACTGGCCTCGATATCCAGATCGATCCGAAGAGAAACCCGAGGATGTCAACGATCAGGCAGAAGATCGAAAAGGCGGAGGAGGAGGAGAGGAGACCGAGGCGGGCGGCGAACGAGGGGGGTGGAGGTGTGCTGATCCGCACGGGGGTTGGGTGCTGTGCGATTGGAGAGGCGGCTGCAGATGATAGGTTTTGGGATTAGGTTTAGGTTAGAGTTAATTAAAGAGGGTTTATATAAAGAGAGAGAGATATTGGGTTTCGGGTGTTTCAGTGGAAGAGAAAGACAAGGCTTAAAAAGTATAAATATAATTGGTTGCTAACATTCACAACAAAAGAAAGGGTGTGGTGGTTGGTTGTTTCAATACATTGGTGGGGGTCACGGGTTCAAAGCCTGTAACAAGCAATAATCATGTTGTGGGGGACCTGGGTTCAAAACATGTTATATTAATATGAACATGCAGATTTTTCTTATTTAATTTAATTTAATTTTATTATTATTATTTTTTTTTTGAAAGAATCAGATTTGGGCCTGCAATTGGGGTTGGGCTCAGTTAGAAAATAAAGAGAAAGAGGAAAGTGATAAGAT
The DNA here is from genome assembly GCA_038442645.1 of Agave tequilana. NCBI lineage: Eukaryota > Viridiplantae > Streptophyta > Magnoliopsida > Asparagales > Asparagaceae > Agave > Agave tequilana. The sequence continues at coordinate 61,155 of JAVJIF010027700.1, read as the reverse complement.
GGGCTTGGGCTTGAAATAAAGGAAAGAAGAATGAGATAAAAAAAATCCTAAAGATAATAATTAATTAAAATAACATCTCAACTTTAAAAATGACAATTTCCTTAAAATAAAATACACATACACTTTATAAGTATTATTTTCCACTATTAGTTCATATATAGCAAGATATGGGTATTACATTCTACCCACCTTATAAAAATTTCGTCCTCGAAATTTCAATAAAGTGGGGAATGATAAAAGAATCAAGGTCAAGAAGAAACAAACAAGCTTCAAACGGGAATGATAAAAGAATCAACAATCAAGAGGAAATACAAACAAGCTTCCACGTCGTCTCGTTGGGACACCACGATTCCGCTGCGCGCTCTGATTTCTAGTATCATCTTCAACATGAAGTAGCCCATCTCAAGAGATAGAATTAGGAGAAATGAATAGGAAAGAATGATGAAATCAAGATGGACATCCAATTCACTCTAAATGAAGTGTTGGAATAATGGATATCAACAGATCAAGAATGGAATTCCAAAGAGAGGACGATCAATTCCAAATGGAGTCAATATTATCATGTGAATAGTATATGTATATTGCAGCGTCAACATAACTGTCTCAGGTTACAGGTAGGAACTAGGTTCTCTTTTATGTCGAACCTAGGCTCTGATACCACTCTGTAACGCCCCGATCCTAAAGATACGGAGACGTTATGGCGACGTATATACGCGAGGTAAAATACCCCACATATATACGCTAAATACCCACACATGCATACGAACATATACGCGTACACGTATACATACGTATACAAGCATACACATACATACATACATATTATATAAACATGCCTACACATTATATACATATATATTAATGCGTAATTACACATATACCCATATACATTAATTTAATGCAAACATATCCAATTTAATTAAGTCCCAATTATTAATCACTAAATATACACAAATGATTAAAGAATAAATTCATGCATAAATATATTCCATGCATAAATGTCCAAATTAATAAATATCTATTATTAACTATAATTACCTATACATATTTAATCCACATCCATGCATACACATGCATGCATAACACCATTAAAGACACTCACGCACACACACAATCACACACATTTAATAATTTCTCAATTATTACACAAATGCCCTTATACACAAAAATAAAGCTAACCTCGGGACAACTTGCGGCGCTCCGACGGAGGCTCCGACGGAGGCGTCCGGGATTACGGAGAGTGTCGTTGGATAGAGCAACTCGCCGTGAAGGGCGTGGGGTGCGCTCGCGCTCGCCGACGGCGATCAACGGCATCCCGCGGAGAGCCGGAAAATGGTTCCCACACAAGCATATAAAACATGAAATTAATATACATATTATATTATTCTCATCCATACAAATTGTAAAATAAAAGAAAGGATGTGCAGGGGACTCACGGGGCTTCTTCCTCTCTTCCCCAAACAAACTATCCCCATCAAAATCGCCAATGCCACAAAATCAGAGCAAATCCTCCAATAGAGATCCCAAGAATCTCCGACGAACCCATCACCTTGTGCCGCTCCTTCAAACCACCGCCGCTATCGGATTCGGATCCGACGGATCTACTACCACTTCCCTTCTCCCAAACGATGGAAACGGATCTCGGCTCGAAGTTGCTGCATCCGCGACCCGAGACCACTGGCCTCGATATCCAGATCGATCCGAAGAGAAACCGAGGATGCCAACGATCAGGCAGAAGATCGAAAAGGCGGAGGAGGAGGAGAGGAGACCGAGGCGGGCGGCGAACGAGGGGGGTGGAGGTGTGCTGATCCGCACGGGGGTTGGGTGCTGTGCGATTGGAGAGGCGGCTGCAGATGATAGGTTTTGGGATTAGGTTTAGGTTAGAGTTAATTAAGAGGGTTTATATAAAGAGAGAGAGATATTGGGTTTCGGGTGTTTCAGTGGAAGAGAAAGACAAGGCTTAAAAAGTATAAATATAATTGGTTGCTAACATTCACAACAAAAGAAAGGGTGTGGTGGTTGGTTGTTTCAATACATTGGTGGGGTCACGGGTTCAAAGCCTGTAACAAGCAATAATCATGTTGTGGGGGACCTGGGTTCAAAACATGTTATATTAATATGAACATGCAAATTTTTCTTATTTAATTTAATTTAATTTATTATTTATTTTATTTTTTTGAAAGAATCAGATTTGGGCCTGCAATTGGGGTTGGGCTCAGTTAGAAAATAAAGAGAAAGAGGAAAGTGATAAGATGGGCTTGGGCTTGAAATAAAGGAAAGAAGAATGAGATAATAAAAATCCTAAAGATAATAATTAATTAAAATAACATCTCAACTTTAAAAATGACAATTTCCTTAAAATAAATACACATACACTTTATAAGTATTATTTTCCACTATTAGTTCATATATAGCAAGATATGGGTATTACAGTTTTAGTATATGTCCCATTCCACATACTTTCACTTACAACTTATAGAGCTAGTTATTTGAAAACTGATGGAGTTTGACGAATCATGTTTAGAATGGGTCTCGTACTTGCTCGGGACAATAACCAAGGAGTATCCGGAGTTGAACCGGAATGTACTGCTAGGCACCGGGACTTATTGTACGCCCGAATTGGAGCAGGATGTCACTGTTCCCACAGGAATAGGCCCAGGGGCTTGTTGCGAACTCAGAAGGAAGTTAGGGGAGTAGGGGTACCAACATATCCCACGGAAACACTTGGTTGCCTCCAAAATGAATCCCAAGAGTGAGGCCAGCATGACACGATATCACCGCCACGAACATAGAACTAATCAGGACCCATCAGTTTCCCCTAAAGGCGGTGCAAGTTGTCTTATTTATAATTTATTATGTAGTTATCAGATTACGGGAATGAGCAGGAGCATGTCAGGAGTATAAGGAGTACAGATGTATAAGGGTACATGTGTAATAGGAGTACATGTGTACTAGAATACATGATTATATCAGAATATCAGGTCATCATTCCCGTAAGTGATAATTACATGAGTCAAGAGTCAAGCATGACAGGTGTCCAGTGATAACACATCAGATGTTAAGTGATACAAACAGATGTCAGGTGATAGCATGTAGATGTCATGTAATAGTACGGCAAGTATTAACACATCAAGAGAAAATATGTCTAGTGATAGTGTAACAACCATGCACAATCAAGCGGAGCTTAAGCAAGACTGGAACGAAGCTAACGTACAACACTAGATGCCATCACGTTCGATGTGATTACTGCTTGCGGCACGGCTAACGCACGTGTGTGGTGGCAGGCGAACTGCTCCGCATCACCCGTGACAAAGCTGTACTCACGTCGTAACTACACTCGGACGAAGTTAGCGATAAAGCGTTGTGCGCTAGGCTCGCCTACCAAGCAGAGCTAAAACAGCTGATTGTCTGAATGCGCTCCCTCTTTCGAGGTAGTGGGAGAAAGCCTATAAGGGCTGAAGGGCCAGAAGGCCGAGTAGGTACCTGCAGGAATGTTAGTACCACACAATCATGCATATAAACATGTAGTAACTAGATCATCCATAAAGTATGTGAAGCCCAAAGGCTGTGTGTAAGCCCGAAGGCTGAAGTAAATCTGGGGTCTAAGCGCACTCCCGGTAGCTACCACAAAACCCATAAGGGTGCAAGGCCAATTCCTATTGGGTAACCATCCCGGTAGTGGGCAGAAACCCTGAGGCTGTACAAAGGTACCGCATTGTTAGTACCAGCACATGCACAATATAATATCGTCTACACTGGTGTCATGGAAGCTCTCTCAGTTGCTGAACATGAAAATACACAAAATTCTGATGGAATGTGCTATCTTCTTTAAGTCTTGGAGATTTCTTTTTTTTATTTTTTATTACAAACCTTTGAAACATGGTTGAACAGAATGGAATACAGCTTTCTCACTGGCAAGGGAAGAGCCAGGAATTCAAAATGTGGGGGGTGCTGGAGTACTTATGAAATTAGGGAGAAAAAAAATTGTTCTAACAGTTAAAAAAGAGAGAACATGTAATGATATTTTACATTCAATGATACTAATATAAATGTTTCATATTCAAAACAAAGAAAAATAACAATTTTATCCAAACTTACATTGATATAAATAACTTAAAAGAATTAACTTAAGTTGTGCCCTGCGATTCTTGATAGAATAGAACTCATCAATTATCTCATCAGAGTCGATATTGTCAGCAAAATCTTTTCAAATATTGATCACCACGACGTCTACAAGAAACTCATCTTCTATCTTGTTACGGAGATCAGTTTTGATATGCTTCATAGCTGAAAATGCCCGTTCGGTACTTCTGTAGAAATAGGAAGAGTTAAAACCAGACGAACTTATCTGTCAACAAGATAGTAATTTTGGTCCTTATTTGTTTCAACCAATCGTCGACATAATTCAGAAATTGTGATGTCGAGCAACATCAAGTTCATAAGTTCCAATTGAGATCTCAAATAATGCATCTATTGTGCGATGAAATCATCTGGATAAAACTTTTCAGCAAGAATGCAAATATCATCAATTCTGAATGATTGAAACCCATGTCTTGGTTCTAAAGCTGAGCTAAGGACGAGAAGTTCCATATATGCATCATTGAACCCATTACTCAATTCCATTAGCTGAGAATCAATAGCAACATTGAATATATTAACCCGATAATGATGCTCTCATATATGATGTGGTCTTTTTGCTTACAAGAACGACCTGTAAGATCTCTATAAGGAGCATCCATCACAGGAATAAAGATGCCAAACTTTTTACAAACTGATTTTATTTTCGTTAAGAAAATCAATAAAATCATCTCCTCTAAAAGTTTGAAGTAGTGATTTTGTGCTGGACACTAGATCTATAGCATTCTGGATATCGAGATCTTTGGCTTGCGATGCTCGACAAAGAATGTTGGTCATTGACATCATTCGATTCATTAGATGCAACATAAATACAAAATCAAAGGACTTCATAGCACGCAATGCAACTTTAGCTTCCCTACAGCACCACGCATATTGCTAGCACCATCATATCCTTGACCTCGCATTTTGTGAATTTGCAGATTGTATGAAACAAGGACATCACATATTTGATTTTTAAAGTTTACACTGCAGTGTTTGCAACATGCACAAGTTGTAAAAATCGCTCTTTCACATAACCCCAAGTATCAACAAATCTCACAACAGTGGCCATTTGCTCTCTTTTAGCTTCATCTTTAGATTCATCAACCAGAATACAGAATTTAGCATCTCCAATTTCCTCGCGAATCTTAGTTCTCACTTTATTAGCAATTATATGCAAAATCTCTTTTTGAATCATTGGAGAAGTTTGCTTTGCGTTTCCTGAGCTCTCTCGAAGTGGCGAAATGAGCTTCTCTCCATGACTCTGATTCTACAAGGGCTTTGATATGTAGGAGGTCCTATGCATGGCTTCTCACCACAGCTTCTGCTTCCTCAACTGTTTGGTCTGGAACTGTCATTCTCAGCTCGAAGGGGGCATGCAGCATTTTGGTTCCCACCAATGAAAGTGGTAGAGAGAGCTATTGCCATTGCTGATCATCTGTTGAAGAGGACTTCACAAAGAGTATTGGACTTGTTGTTAGGTTTTCTAGAGGATGATTTTTTGCTTGGTGTAATACCCCGTTCCCGGAATACGTACTTAGTTGCGTATTCAGATTTTCGGTCGTATTTTTTCGATTTGTTTCCTGTATTTATTCTGTATTATGAATTCCTTATATGGTTGTTTTATCTTGGATTTGGATTCGTGGATTCGGAGTCAGCCCTAGTCTGAACCGAAGGCCCGATCCTAGAGTATTACTCGATTTAGACATTCTGATAATTAGAATTGACCGATTTTAGTTTTAAATATCATTTCCCAATATTATATATTTTCTATGATTTTCTAGATTTTTCTGGAATTAAAACGAAAGTCTTCAAACCGGTGTCGGCCAGTGCCGCTGACCGATTCCTGGATTTTTAATTCTTAAACGGTTTGGAATTTCTAAATGATTCTTTAGACATTATTCCTTAGAATCGTATTTTCTACCTACATTCTTTTTCTGAGGATTTTATGATTTTATGAAAATTCCATCGGAGTCGGTAGATAACTGGTTCCGGGATTTTTAGTTTTAAAACTATAAAGTATTTCTTCAAACGGATTTCACTATTGGTCTTTATATATTATTATTGATTTTTGGTAATTATTTCGGGTCGTTCCGAGATACTTGAATTTCGGACGATTCCGGTATTTTTCCCGAAAGACTTCCGCATCCACAACTGAATCCCGGGAATCCGCCACTTCCATTATTTTCATCTCCTTCCCAAGAAAATATCTTCTCATTATAATTTATTTTCCTTTTTCCTTTTCCTTTATTTCTTTCCTTCCTCCACTAACCAAAGCCTTTTCCAATTTTCCAATAATTCCAATTTTCCACATAATCCCACTCACTTTCACCTAATCATTTTTAAATCCCACTCATTCTCTCTCTCTCCCCCATGGCCGGCCAAGTGGCCAAGAGAAGGACACTCACCTCACCTCCCCACTTTACAAAAACCCCCCTCTCTTCTATCATATTTGCACCTCCTTCACAAAAGTCAAAACATATAAATACTTTTCCTCTCTTTTCTTTAATTCATTCTCACTTCAACTTTCTCTTTCTTCTCTTCTCTTCTCTTCTCTTCTCCACCAAAACCCTAACCTCCTTCAACTCCTCTTCATCTCCATCACCACAACAACAACCACCAACTCCCAAGGCATCACCTATGTCTTCATCTCCATGGAAACCACCACAAGGTCTTCAACAACACCAAAGGAATCCACCATCTTCATCATCACCAACTCTACCTTTCCTCTTCCTCTCCATCATCAATTTGGTGAGTAATCTTCCTCATCTAAACTTGATTTATTCTTAGTATGTTTGTATTTTCATATCTTGTACAAATATATCTTCAAATCATGATTATTTAGCCATCAAACCAAAACCCTAGAAAACCTGTTCTGTATGCTGTTTCCAGTCGATTAGTCGACTTGACCTAGAACCTAGTCGACTAGAAACCCTTAGCTGAAACGTAGCTTTTTCTGAAACACAGTATTAGTCGACTTACCTTAGTTCCTAGTCGACTAGAGGCCCTTAGTCGACTACACCCTTGACCCTAGTCGACTAACTTTTCCTGAACTAAAACCTTAACTCTCTGTATCACAGTATTAGTCGACTTAGCCTAACTGTCAGTCGACTTGTCATGTCTGTTAGTCGACTACCCCTATGACCCTAGTCGACTAACTTTTCCTGAATCAGAATATCAACTCTCTGGAACCCAGTATTAGTCGACTATACCAGACTGTTAGTCGACTAACCCCTTTATTAGTCGACTACTCATCCTACCCTAGTCGACTAATTCTGTCTGTTTGTTACAGTTATTTACCTTCTCAAACTTGGATCTTATACTTGGTTTATATGTTGTATATTATACTTCTTGACTTGTATCTTGACTAACATCATCTTCACTTCTCTCTTTCTCTCTCCTCCTCACTCTACATATATATATATATCATAGTTTATGGCGTGCCCCGGATTTCGTGGATTTCGGATCTTTCGGCGCTTTGAGGTTTAGGCGAGTATTCTCACTCGCTACTTTCTTGTATGCGAGTAGTCTCGCTCTTCTCTTATCTCTATTTGGGTTTCCCATTTCATCGGGACGATAAGTATTTCACTTCCTATTTTCATGTATTTAATTTCATGTCTATATATCTTTTGATGCTTTTATACCATGCGTGGCCGACCCTTCGTGGTCGTTGACTTCTTGATTTCAGCTATGTTATCACTGCCATGTTATTGCCTCAGACATATCAGTTACATGCTGTAACGGTCCCAGTTTCTAATAAACAAGATTAGTCCATAAACATCTCTTTATTCCCAGATTACCTTCTAGTACCGAATAATTATTTGAAATTTCGGCAGCATCTCCTCTAATATTCACCTTTGCTCTCATACAAGAATAACAATTTCGGCTCCAAGGCCTACTTATATCCAAAAGAATTTCGGCCACACAGCCTATATATATATCCAGTTATAATGATCTACAATAACATCATATCACAACCATAAAGACTTCCCAACAACATACTCTACATCATATACTTTCCATACATAACTATAAAAGCATCCAACATCACCGAAACCAAAACACGATTCACCAAACATGAACTTACCATGTTCCAAACACCACAAGTTCCACTTACAATTAATACAAAATGGGGGTTACATGGAATAATAGCACCATAACACTATTATCTAAGGATACCCAAATCAAAACATACATATATGGACATAGTGAACAAAAATCATAGTTGGTAAGATAGGTCATCATGCTCATAAGTACTCCAAGCTACATTAGGCCTTTACCTTTATCTGGACCTGAAAAAGGGAACAAAATAAATGGAATGAGCTCGACAGCTCAGCGAGTAAATTTCATAACCACTACACAAAGATAACGTGAATATTAAATGTCACATGAATATAGGCACTTCCTTACCCAAATTAACAATTACAAGTATGATTGCTAGACTCCTTTATGCTTACTAAAGATTTCCCATAGACTTATGCACAATTTCTTACCTTGCCCTAGCCTGTACTAATCATTTTCATTTTTCTCATTAATTACCGACAATACAATGCTTCAATTACTCACTAGGACATATTCACATATCACCCAATTCATAGGGTGTTAATTTACCCCGTCTTCTCCCGACTACCGGCTCCCGCCCGGCCCCTTCCTCCTTGAAATATAACAATACATATAATTATAGCACAAGCATACATACTCATGTGTATATACGTGATTTCCCATAATCCCCGTCTTCTCCACCTACCGGCTCCCGCCCGGCCCCTTCCTCCTTATATATTTAATGTGAATGCACAACATTTCTCACCGTCTTCCCCCCTCCTACCGGCTCCCGCCCGGCCCCTTCCTCCTTAGAATAACAACCATAGAAAAATTTCCTATATCATACACTAACACATATAACATATCAAAGGTGTACTTTTGCATAAGTTACCAAATTAGTATGTTTGGTAAGGTTACATGATCGACCTACACACATACCACTCACATACTCAAGTCACGCTACTATAGAAGTATAACCATAATAATTTGTAGAATTGTGATTCATGCGAAGGTGCTTAGGTATCATGATTAGTAACTATAATATTACACATACATAACGTGTAACATAGCTATTAGGGCACATTTATACTTAGGTAAACCCCCAACAATACCTCTTTTACCTAAGCCTCATACTTACATTGTTGGCCCAAAGGCCTTCCACTCTAGTTTTGATGATGATCAACTCATGTAGTTATATTACTAATATTCTTGTGTTTCTAAGTTTCAGATCATTAGCAGGTTATTAGTGTTGGTGATTAGCTTCAACAAGATGTTTGGAAGCTTATCATGGTGATTCCGGTGCCAAAGCTTAAAGATCATACCTTTGCACTCGGTGGATCGCGTTTGGGAGCTAGTCTACTTGAAGATGAAGATCGTCAAGAAGACTTAGGTATCCATAGGTTAGTTTTGAGTTTTAGATCCATTTGTTAAAGCTTAGTTTAGTTGATATGCTCAAGTGCACAAAATACACATGGTTTGGTTTTTGATATTGATTTCATGAATAGTTTGATCAAAACAAGTTTTCATGATTAATATGTATAGTAGATGTTTTCTAGTTATACATACATGCTTAACTTATAGACAAACTTATTTTGACATTCCTATTCATGTTTTGGAAAAATCTAGTTTGATAAAAATACAAGTTTTATTTTTGATAAAATTGGCAAGACACAAAAATGAATTGATATGTTTGATATATGTCTTGAAATTTTTATCACAAGTTTAGTTATCAAGTAAAATGATAAAACATATTTTTGTGGAATTTTTACAAGTGTTAAAATATTTTTTACAAAATTTTCTATCTCAAAATCTGCCCAGAAAAACAGTTTTCCAGGCAGACCGGTCGACCGGCAGTCGACCGGCTGCTCTGCCGGGACATGCACAGGCTGTGCATGTCCGTCGGTCGACCGGGACATGGACCCAGTCGACCGATATAGAGAGTCTGCTCTCTGTATCTTGTCGGTCGACTGGGTCGGTCGACCGATAGAAGGAAACTGTGTTTCCTTCTGTTGGTCGGTCGACTGGCAGTCGACCGAATCTCCCAACGGTCATAATTTCGACCGTTGGCGGTCGACCGGGCCGGTCGACCGGTGGCTGTCAAAAATGCCACATCAGCCTAACGGCTAGTTTTCTGTTTTGGCCTATATAAACCCCATTCATTTGGGATTTTGGCCAAGGTTTTTATAAGGGAAAAATTGCAGTTTCTGAAGTGTTTTTAAAGAGTTTTCAAAATAGTTTTTGTGCTTTAAACTTCTAATCTTTATTGTTTTGGGTTTTTGGAAAAATCAAAGAAATAGGAATTTGGGATATTTGTATTGGTTTTCATTCTCCATCTTTTACAAGAATTTCCCAAGTGTTTTCTTTGTTGCTTGTTTTCCAAAAACACATAGTTTCCACACTTGAGCTATCTTCTATCCTAAACTATTAGGATCTTTGTTTTTGTGGAAAAGAAAAAGAGAAAAGAAAAGAGAAAGAAAAGAGAAGTGTTTGAGGTTGTTGTTGTAAACCTCTTGAGTTGTAATCACCCTTTTATTTGTGAATCCCTCTTCGGTAGAGGTGATCGGGTGATTGGTTTGTGAGCCTCTTAAGGAGAGGCATTTGTTGTGGTTGGCTACGGGCCGTATCCCTCTTCGGTAGAGGTGGATTGTGTGTTGTATTGCCTCGGTGGCATTGTAAGTTGAGAGAGGAGTTAGGGGCTCCTATAGTGGATTAGAAATCCTACACGGTGGTGTAGGCGGGGAAGTAGAGCTAGGGGCTCGAACCTCGAAACAAATTTGTGTGTTTGCGATTGATCCAATTACTCTCAACTCTACTCTCTTATATTTGTGCAAGCATCATTCATTCATTGCATCATATATATTTGCGTGGGATTGAGCATATTCATACTTGCTTGCATTTGCACCTTGCATATTATTCATATTGTTATATATTGTATATGCTTGGATTGCTTGTGTGTGTGCAACACTTATACTCATCCAACAAGAGCTTCATATAGCAACCTCAACCCATTCAAGGGGAATCAAGAGGTGCTTGTCCAGAGCCTCGCAAGGGGAATTCGGCAACACTTGTTGGATTGTACTAAGTGTTCTTGTAAGATTGTTTTAGCTTCCGCATTTAGCACACTTAGTTTGCATTAAGTTCACTAGATTAGCACTTTCACCTATTCACCCCCCCTCTAGGTGTACTTTCAATTGGTATCAGAGCTAGTGCTCCTGATATTAGGCTTAACATCCTAGGAGTGATCCATTTGCTTGCTAATCTTGTTTGCATAATATTTGTTTGCATACATTTAGTTTACCATGGACTTCATGACCCCTCCTAGCTATGACCCTTCCAACATTCTTGTTTGGAAGACTAGGATGTCCATTTACCTACAAACCCTAGGTTTACATACTTTCCTTGCGGCTACCAAGAAATGCTATCTTGGTAACCTCATTCATATAAGGGCCAATGCACAAGCCCTAGAGGCTATTAGAAGCACTTTGCCTAAAGATTATCTTTTACATGTTTCTAATATTGATTCCGCTTTTGTAGTGTGGAACAAATTGACAACCACAACCACCACCTCCGAGCTTCAAGAACAAATCCAAGAAGAGGAATCTAGTGGAGAATCCGAACCACAATGTTTCATGGTCCAAGGGAATGACTCCCTTGAGGTACATTCGGAATCCCACCTAGATAGTGATGATGCTTGTTCTTCATGTGATGATATTGTTGATCCCCATGCCTTAAATGAAGAACTTTCTATAGTTTGTGAAAAATTGATAGAAAATTATAAAATTTTGAAAAAGAAAAGTCTAGGAATTGAAAAAGAAAATAAGGATTTGCATACTAGACTTGATATTGTTTTGCAAGAGAAGGTTGAGGTCTATAATGAAAGGGATTCATTGAGATCTCAATTAGAACTTGCACTTAAAGAAAATAACCTTTTAAAATCTAAAAATGATTGCAATGAGGTTTTAAAAAACAATGATATTTTATCTTCAAAGGTAGAATTTGTTTTAAAAGAAAATGATTCTTTGAAAAGAGAAATTGTGTTCATTTCAAAAGAATTAGAAATTTGTTTAAGTAAAAATAATTCTTTGAAAAATGATATGTCTTCTCATGTTTGCCATGCTAGTGTAGCCTCATCATCTAGACTACCTAATGCATGTACCTCTTCTTCTAAGATTAATGATGATATTTGTATGCTTAAGAAGAAGGTAGATTGTTTGGGCTCCACTATGAGCCAATGTGCCATGAACCATACACGATTGGAAACTTTGCTTCGAAAGAAACAAGTTCCATCTTTTATGCATGCACACCTTCCAAGGCATACACATGCTCCTCACGGACACCATCACACGTATGCTCATGTGTACACTTGTACACATTGTGGTCGAAAAGGCCATCTTGCTAAATTTTGCCTTGATAGATTACATGTCAATAATTTAGCAAATAAAAAGAAATTTGTTTGGGTTAGAGATGAGACTAACTCCCATGGACCCAAAAGACAATGGGTACCAAAGACCACCCTCCAATTTTTGATGTAGGTGTGGACTCTCACATGACGTGAGAGTGATGGCACCTTGGAGTGGATGCGTTCCGTACTTAAAGGAAATCAATTGGATGCATCACTTTCAAGGGATGATTTGGTGGAAAGGACCACCATGTTTAGGAGACAAGGAAGGTTGCCTTCTAGGCTTTTGGTAACAATTCCTAACTCCCTATTTATGATTATAACATGTTTTAATTGTTCATTGATTACATGTTCATATCATTTGTGTTATAGCATGTCATTGTTTAATGTTCACTATGTTATATCATGTTCATTTGATTAGTGATATACATGCTTAGTTGTTTAGAGACACCCATGCTCAATATAGATTTATATTTGTGTGATCTCATTTTTGATCTAATATGTATATCCTAGATCTTATGCATATGCATATACATATTGATCATTTGAACGTTTGATTCATGTTTTAGTTGTATCATGATGTTTTATATGTGTTTTGTGCTTCTTGTGGTATATACATGTTTAAATGTAGATCTTATCAAAACTTGCGTGTATACATGTACACTTAGTGAGAACAAATTGACTTATATATGTTTTGCTCTTCATGCTCATTTGCACCCACTATGTGCACAAGTATAGGCTAGTTTTGATGATTTCTTTGTTTATACTTGTCATACCTATTTTTATGATTCTACTTCATGTATATGTATTTTAAATTCAAACCTAATAAATATACATGTATACCCATGAGTCCTTTGCCTTCAATGCAAATATTTTTAATAGACTCGTTTATAGTTGGGATATGTATGTATATCGTTAGATTTGGATGGATCATACATATACCTAGAAGTTGGTTCACAAAATAAAAGAATTTTGATGAATTTACGTGTTTTGTTTTAGCAAAATGATATTCGTGTTTGTATTGTACTTAATGATTTGATTACATGTTTAGATGTTAGTTCTCATTAAGACTAGGATTTATACTTGCACATAGAATGGGCTACAAACAAATCTATATATATTTTGGATTGAATGCTTGGTTGTTCCCATTAGATGTGTGAATATAGTCTAGTTTTGATGATTCGTACATTTTTAAACTTGTATTCAATTTTGTATTTATCTTATGATTATGAGTTTTTACTTCATGTATATGTTTAACTTGCCAAACATTAAGATATACATGTATACCCCTTGAGTCATTTGCCCCTCATGCAAATATCTATTATGGACTCAATTGTGTTTAGGGATATGTATGTATACTTATTGTTTGACAAATCATACATATACCTTGAAATGAATTTGATTTTAAATGAAAATTGAGATTTTCATGTTTTTCATGTGTTTATATTTGACTTCATGTATATGTCTACCTAGTTCAAACTAATCTTATACATATACATCCTTTTGAGCCACGTGCCTTCATGCATATATACTTGTGGACTCGTTTGTATTTTGGATATGTATGTATACTTTAGCTTGTATTAGACATACATATATCTAGAAGATTAAATATTTGATGATTTCTTGTTTTAAGGAATACTTGAACTTAATTGAACAATTTTTCATGATTGTGATCTCCACACTTTACTTGTACACTCACACCTATTAATTGGTCATGCTTTGTTTTCATGAGACCTTTTCATACTTAATTGAATAGAGTGTTGATTATCATGTGGATTTCATTTTTATGAAAAATGACTTGTATTTATTCCTTGCTTGAAGGATTTCGTACTAGTTAACAAAACTTTTCATTTAACTTGTTCGTATTCCTTATTATGATAATATGAGATACACTTGACCTTATTCTTTAAATTGGTATCTTTGAACATATTTCAATTGGTATCAATTTTTGATCCTTCTTGTATACTCATATATGTTTTATGTATGTATGTATGCTTTCTATCCTATGGTATCAATTTCAATTGGTATCTATTACTTTCATACATATACATCTTAATGCTAAGCTTGAAAATTTCTAATGATTGATTGTTTTCAATTTGTATCTTAAAATAAGCTTATGCATATGTTTAGTTGGTATTTCATAAAGGGGGAGAAAATTTGATGTTGTCTTTCAATTGGTATTTGATTCCCACTCCCTTGCTTTATGTTAAAATTACTTTCAATTACTTTCAATTGGTATCATATGGTTAAAAGAACATATTTCTCTTAAAGATATCAAGATGTTTATGTTGAGTATTGTTAATTGGTATCTCAAGATTTTGTTTAAGAAAAATAGATATACTTTTGATTTACATTGCCTATATGTATATAAATTCATGTTGAGTGTATTGTGTATTGAAAAGCTTAACATCTTTTCTTTATATGGTACACGTGTGTAGGGGGAGCTTCACATCTCCTCTTATTCATTACATAATGTGTGTTATGTGAATTAGGGCTTCACATTCCTCCTTCATGTAATGCATATGTGTAGGGAAGCTAACTTAGCGTCTTCCTCTTCATGAATATATATAGCATATAACATTTATTCATCTTTGTTTATTTCATTTGGTATCAATATGCACCTTATTGTCATATCTTGAATTGGTATCATATTTGTTTTGGATTACCCCTTCTTGATCTTTTTGTTTTTGACAAAAAGGGGGAGAAAATTTGTTTTTATGTTTTTTTTTAACCCTTTATTGGTTCCTTGATTAGGACAAAAAGGGGGAGAAGATTTTTGTAGCTTATATGCATGTCTTTGTATGCATGTATTTGTTTTAAGAATTAAGAACAATTTTGTTTTAAGAATATGTTTGATTTTGCTCTTACCCCTTTGTTGATGATTGACAAAAAGGGGGAGAAGAATTTGTGTTTTTGTTTATAATATATGCATGTCTTCTTTGCTTAATTGGTATCTAGAACATATTGTATGTTGAATATTCCATTGATATCTAGAGTACCATGTTTATATGCATTGTCATGCATTGCATATTATTGTTTATTTGTTTATGCATGAGTTGAGGGGGAGCTTCTTTGAAGCTTAACTTTAATCCATGCATATATAACTCCATGAGTTTTGTCATCATCAAAAAGGGGGAGATTGTTGGCCCAAAGGCCTTCCACTCTAGTTTTGATGATGATCAACTCATGTAGTTATATTTACTAATATTCTTGTGTTTCTAAGTTTCAGATCATTAGCAGGTTATTAGTGTTGGTGATTAGCTTCAACAAGATGTTTGGAAGCTTATCATGGTGATTCCGGTGCCAAAGCTTAAAGATCATACCTTTGCACTCGGTGGATCGCGTTTGGGAGCTAGTCTACTTGAAGATGAAGATCGTCAAGAAGACTTAGGTATCCATAGGTTTAGTTTTGAGTTTTAGATCCATTTGTTAAAGCTTAGTTTAGTTGATATGCTCAAGTGCACAAAATACACATGGTTTGGTTTTTGATATTGATTTCATGAATAGTTTGATCAAAACAAGTTTTCATGATTAATATGTATAGTAGATGTTTTCTAGTTATACATACATGCTTAACTTATAGACAAACTTATTTTGACATTCCTATTCATGTTTTGGAAAAATCTAGTTTGATAAAAATACAAGTTTTATTTTTGATAAAATTGGCAAGACACAAAAATGAATTGATATGTTTGATATATGTCTTGAAATTTTTATCACAAGTTTAGTTATCAAGTAAAATGATAAAACATATTTTTGTGGAATTTTTACAAGTGTTAAAATATTTTTTACAAAATTTTCTATCTCAAAATCTGCCCAGAAAAACAGTTTTCCAGGCAGACCGGTCGACCGGCAGTCGACCGGCTGCTCTGCCGGGACATGCACAGGCTGTGCATGTCCGTCGGTCGACCGGGACATGGACCCAGTCGACCGATATAGAGAGTCTGCTCTCTGTATCTTGTCGGTCGACTGGGTCGGTCGACCGATAGAAGGAAACTGTGTTTCCTTCTGTTGGTCGGTCGACTGGCAGTCGACCGAATCTCCCAACGGTCATAATTTCGACCGTTGGCGGTCGACCGGGCCGGTCGACCGGTGGCTGTCAAAAATGCCACATCAGCCTAACGGCTAGTTTTCTGTTTTGGCCTATATAAACCCCATTCATTTGGGATTTTGGCCAAGGTTTTTATAAGGGAAAAATTGCAGTTTCTGAAGTGTTTTTAAAGAGTTTTCAAAATAGTTTTTGTGCTTTAAACTTCTAATCTTTATTGTTTTGGGTTTTTGGAAAAATCAAAGAAATAGGAATTTGGGATATTTGTATTGGTTTTCATTCTCCATCTTTTACAAGAATTTCCCAAGTGTTTTCTTTGTTGCTTGTTTTCCAAAAACACATAGTTTCCACACTTGAGCTATCTTCTATCCTAAACTATTAGGATCTTTGTTTTTGTGGAAAAGAAAAAGAGAAAAGAAAAGAGAAAGAAAAGAGAAGTGTTTGAGGTTGTTGTTGTAAACCTCTTGAGTTGTAATCACCCTTTTATTTGTGAATCCCTCTTCGGTAGAGGTGATCGGGTGATTGGTTTGTGAGCCTCTTAAGGAGAGGCATTTGTTGTGGTTGGCTACGGGCCGTATCCCTCTTCGGTAGAGGTGGATTGTGTGTTGTATTGCCTCGGTGGCATTGTAAGTTGAGAGAGGAGTTAGGGGCTCCTATAGTGGATTAGAAATCCTACACGGTGGTGTAGGCGGGGAAGTAGAGCTAGGGGCTCGAACCTCGAAACAAATTTGTGTGTTTGCGATTGATCCAATTACTCTCAACTCTACTCTCTTATATTTGTGCAAGCATCATTCATTCATTGCATCATATATATTTGCGTGGGATTGAGCATATTCATACTTGCTTGCATTTGCACCTTGCATATTATTCATATTGTTATATATTGTATATGCTTGGATTGCTTGTGTGTGTGCAACACTTATACTCATCCAACAAGAGCTTCATATAGCAACCTCAACCCATTCAAGGGGAATCAAGAGGTGCTTGTCCAGAGCCTCGCAAGGGGAATTCGGCAACACTTGTTGGATTGTACTAAGTGTTCTTGTAAGATTGTTTTAGCTTCCGCATTTAGCACACTTAGTTTGCATTAAGTTCACTAGATTAGCACTTTCACCTATTCACCCCCCCTCTAGGTGTACTTTCATACATAATATGCAACATAGTGATTTAGGCATAATCACACTCTAGCAAACACCCATCAATACTTCCTTTACTTACGCATCATACATACATAACATGCATCTACCTTCAAATGAAAATAGAGTAATTTAGTACCAATTCCATGTTGATTTAATTTTCATACTACTCTACACCATTTGATTTCACATTCTTCAAGTTCCTTTTCTCTATCACATACCTCAATTTCTAAATGAATGATTAGTAAATTAAAACATGTAAAGTGAGTATGGAATTTACTCACTATTATAGATGGGTTCCCCACTTGAAATCTTAGATCAATCCCTTTACTCAAATCCTAGCAAAAGACAAAGAATTTATTAGTTATAAAATACCTCACAAAAGGAAGGAAATAATGAAGCATGAATTTGCCTTTACCCAATTTCGATTTCTGAAAATTGGGAGTTTTTTTTTTTTTAGGGCAAACTAAAAATTAGGGTTCCACACTATTACCTTCCACTACCCAAGTTCAGGCTCTTCTCCCCGACTCCTGGCCAACAGGACGTCCCTCCGACGAAATCAGGCCGACCCAAGGCCTGGTTTTGCCGCGATCGCGCGGCTTTCCGCGGGTTTCCGCGGCTGCGCGGTCGCGAGAGGCTGTGCGCAGTCGCGCACGGCCGGGTGTGGCTGCGAGGTGGCGCGAGGTGTGAGGATATCCCCTGATTCCGGCCAAGGCTCACTGGAAGAGGAAGAGAGTTGTGAGGGGGGAGAGTTTCTATGTTTTAGGTGTGGGAAAATCTCTGTTTTTACAGAGAAGAGAGTTCTTCTCAGTTCAGAGGTAAATGAGTTGCCCATTATGCACAAAAGCCCTTCAAACCCAAACATTTGCAAGACACAAACCCCAATGGGCTTGCCACTTGGCTAAGGCTAGGATCAAATTGATCCTAGCCTTACACTTCACTCCACATGCACACCTAACTCTCCCACTCACTATAAATTAAAAAAAAAATCTTAATTACTACCCTTAATATTTTTCTAAATACACTCTTATTGGAAATACCATTAAATGTCTCTAATTGAAATTATTTAGGGTATACCCTATATACCCTAGTATCATATACATGTTGTCATTAAATACCAATATAAATATTTTATGAATTCCTATTTGTGCCATAAATTCCAAAATGACAACATAAAGAAAATAAATGTTAGTTCCATGCTTATTTTTACTTCTATTGATATTTAATTAAGAAAGAGAAATCATAAAAAAAAAATATTTTCTCATTTAACTAACACTTAATATGCATAGGAAATAGTAATTAGATAGTTAAAAATTTGGCCGTTACATTTCTACCCCCCTTAGGGAAGCTTCGGCCCCGAAGCTTGACTTACCTCGGAAAAGTTGTGGGTAGTTAAATCGCATAACCTCTTCTGGCTCCCAAGTAGTCTCTTCAATTTCCTGGCTTCTCCATAATACTTTCACTAACGGAACAGCTTTGTTCCGCAAAACCTTCTCCTTACGATCCAAGATCTGCACTGGCTCCACTGCATATGACAAATCTTCTTGGAGTTGCAGTGGTGAGTAACTAAGAATATGACTGGGGTCTGATATGTATTTCCTTAGTTGTGACACATGAAATACATTATGCATCTTCTCCATTTCTGGTGGTAAAGCCAACCGGTAAGCCAGAGGTCCTATTCTCTCCAATATCTCGAAAGGACCGACGAAACGGGGGTCTAATTTGTTTCGTTTACTAACCCGTATCACTCCTTTCATTGGCGATATCTTCAGAAAAACTTTGTCGCCTTCTGCAAATTCCAAAGGTCTTCTGCGCCGATCCGCATATGTCTTCTGTCTACTCTGGGCCGCCTTCATTCTCTTCTTTATCATCCGGATCTTCTCTGTTGTATCTACCACTATATCGGCTCCGAATAATGTTCGGTCTCCAATCTCCTCCCAGCAAATCGGAGATCTACACTTCCTGCCGTACAATGCTTCAAATGGGGGCATTCCAATAGTAGATTGATAACTGTTGTTGTATGCAAACTCTGCTAATGGTAGATACTTTTCCCAATTACCCCCGAAATCCAACACGCATGCTCTCAGCATATCTTCCAATATTTGTATAGTTCTTTCTGATTGTCCGTCGGTTTGCGGATGAACAGCTGTACTTGGGTGTAGCTTGGTGCCCAGAGCTTGGGATAGACTGATCCATAACTTTGACTGAAACCGAGGGTCGCGATCTGACACGATCGTCTCAGGGACTCCATGAATCCTGATTATCTCTCGGAGGTAAATCTGAGCTAATCTATCCATCGAATAGTTTATTCGTATGGGCAGAAAATGAGCGGACTTTGTAAGTCGATCGACTATCACCCAGATGGCATCACATCCTTGAGGGGATTTAGGAAGTCCGGTCACAAAATCCATTGTAATATTGCTCCACTTCCATTCAGGAATTTGTAAGGGCATGAGGAGTCCAGGAGGCTTCTTATGTTCAGCCTTAACTTGTTGGCATATCAAACATCTCTGTACAAAGCTTGCTATGTCCTTCTTCATCCCTTCCCACCAAAAGTTTGCCTGCAATTCCTGATACATCTTGGTTGTTCCAGGATGTGCGGTGTAAGGAGTGCAATGGGCTTCAGTTAAAATTCGCTCCTTGAGTTTAAAATCTGGTGGTATAACTATTCGGCTTCCCTTCCTCAGTAAATCCCTGGAAATTATGAATTCTTGGGTTTCACCTTTTTGCACTTTCTCAAGATTTTTAGCTGTCTGATCATCTTTCCTTTGAGCTTCCTTGATCTCATCATAAAGATCGAAACCAATACTAATTTGATTTATCTGGTTCACTCCATCCCGGAGCCCTCTTATGTGAATTTCAAGTTGCATTCGTTCCATCTCCTTTATCAACTCCGATTGCTGTGTTAACAATACTGCCAAGGATCCTCCAGACTTCCGGCTTAACGCGTCAGCCACCACGTTGGCCTTCCCAGGGTGATAATGAATGTCCAAGTCATAGTCCTTCATCAATTCTAACCATCTTCTTTGGCGCATATTCAAATCCTTTTGGGTGAAAATATATTTCAAGCTTTTGTGATCTGTGTAAATATCACATGATACTCCAAAAAGGTAGTGCCGCCAAATTTTTAAGGCAAAAATGACTGCAGCTAACTCAAGATCATGAGTAGGGTAATTTTTCTCATGGTTCCTCAGTTGTCTAGAGGCATATGCAATTACTCTTCCATTTTGCATCAATACACACCCCAAGCCTGACTTTGATGCATCACTGAAAACAACATAACCCTCGTCTCCAATGGGCATGGCTAAGATTGGAGCCGATGTTAACCTATCTTTTAGTTCTTGAAAGCTTTTCTGCTGATCATCTCCCCAATGGAATTTGAGGCCTTTCTTAGTTAACTGGGATAAGGGTGCAGCTATCTTAGAAAATCCTTCTACAAACCTCCGGTAATACCCAGCTAATCCTAGGAAGCTTCGCACCTCCGTGACATTGGTAGGTTGAGGCCACCCCTTTATCGCCTCGATCTTTACGGGGTCCACTGATATTCCTTCTTCATTTATGATGTGACCCAAGAATCCAACTTCATTCAGCCAGAATTCACACTTCTTAAGCTTTGCATAGAGTTGCTTTTCTCTCAATAACTGTAATACTATCCTCAAGTGTCTTTCATGATCCTCTTTGCTCTTGGAATAGATCAGTATGTCATCAATGAACACCACTACAAATTGATCTAGGTATGGCTGGAAAATTCTATTCATCAGATCCATGAATGCTGCTGGAGCATTAGTCAAACCAAACGGCATTACTAAAAATTCATAATGGCCATATCTGGTTCGAAAAGCAGTCTTAGAAACATCTTCCGGTTTGATCTTTAATTGATGATATCCTGACCTTAGATCTATCTTGGAAAATATACTGGCACCCTGGAGTTGATCAAATAGGTCATCAATCCTCGGCAATGGATATCGATTCTTGATAGTGACCTTGTTCAGCTCTCGATAGTCTATACACAGCCTCATGCTCCCATCCTTCTTCTTAACAAATAATACCGGAGCACCCCAAGGTGATACACTCGGCCGAATAAAACCGAGGCTTAACAACTCTTGCAACTGGTCCTTCAATTCGTTCATTTCTGCGGGTGCCATTCTATAAGGTGCCCTGGATATGGGGCTTGTCCCAGGTAGGAGATTAATGGAAAATTCTACTTCTCTATCTGGGGGTAAGCCGGGTAGATCTTCCGGAAAAACATCAGGATAGTCTCTAGCAACTTCTATGTTTTCAATCTTAATCTTCATATCTTCTTCTCCAATAAGGGTTGCCAAAAACCCTTGACACCCTTGCCTCAATAATTTAGTGGCCTTTAAAGCAGAAATGACTGGAGTACTGATCTTATTCCTCATTCCTTCATAAACACTTTCGGGGGTTCCCTCTAACTTAAAAATTATCTTCTTCTGATAACAGTCTACATGAACCCTATATGTTGACAACCAATCCATTCCTAGGATGATGTCAAACTCCATTTCTCCTAGCTTAATCAGGTCTGCCTGTGTCTTCATCTCCCCTATGATGATTTTACATCCTTTATAATACTCGCTAGTGGTCACTCTGGCGCCTACAGGGGTTGATACCACTAGCTGATAGCTCAAAGGTTCAGATTCCATGTTAATGGTTGCAGCAAAAGATGAAGAAATAAAAGAGTGTGTAGCTCCGGGATCAAACAATACTCAAGCAATATTATCGGATACACAGACGGTACCTTCCACCACGGCATTGGATGCACGAGCCTCCTGTAGAGTGATTGCATTCATCCTTCCTTGAACTCTTGGTTGCTGTACAGATGCTTGTGTCGTGGCCGAGCGAGTCCTGTTGACAGGCTGTCGAAAGGCGGTAGCCTGACCTCCTGCTGTTGGGGCAACACCCATAGCTGGTCTCCCTGTTCCCCTACTCGCTCCTGGATATCCATGCAGGGTTGGGCATTCTCTCCTCATATGACCCATTTTACCACAAGCAAAACATTGTTTACCAACGGAACAACTGCCGGTGTGATTTCTATGGCATCTGGGACACCATTGACTTCCTGCAAAGTTGGAGTCTGCATGGGAAACTCCCCTCTTCTTGGGCCCTGAGTTCCCTCTGTTCCCTTGGGCCGGCATAAAGGAAGATCCAATACTTCTGTCGGGCCTCAAGGACTGGGTTCCAAAGCTCGGCGCACTATTGTACCGGGGACGCTTCATGTAGGGCTGCTCCCTGACCCTTGTCTCCAGATTCTCCTGCATGTCTCTTTCGACTTCCATTGCTTTCTCCACCGCTTGACTATAAACTTGCAGTTGGAACGGGATCAGCTTGCTCCTGACTTCTGGCCTCAAGCCCCTAACGAACCTCTTCGTCCTATCTTCCTCCTCGGACACCAATTTCTCAGCATACCTGGACAGCTGAGTGAATTTAGCTTCATATTGACTCACTGTCCATTGCTCCTGCTTCAGCTCTTGGAACTCCATCGCAAGTCGGTCCTTCACTACTCCAGGGATGTACTTTTCATTGAACTTTGCTACTAAGAAGTTCCAAGAGATCTCCCTTCCCAAGTTCTTAGCTCCTCCCTTAACCATTTCCCACCAGCGCTCGGCCTCTCCTTGGAACATGAAAGAAGCGAAAGATACTCGCTGAGTTTCAGTACATTCCATAACATCCAATATCTTTTCAATTTGTCGGAGCCATTCTTCAGCTTGAATAGGGTCAACTCCTCCTCTGAAGGCTGGTGGGTTGAGCTTTTGAAATTGTTCAAGAGCTCTACGGGGGTTGTTTACACCTGCCAACTGCAACAGCCAATCTGGGATTCTGTCCGGCACTCCCCGATTAGCATTAGATTGCCCACTCAGAATTTCTTGACTTGCCGGGGGATGGACGCTCCCGATTGCGCTGTGCGATGGGACGTTGCCCTCCGAGTTGGCATCGGATGGAGGAAAATTCAAATCCATCTAATACCTAGAAGAATAGTTGGACATAATTAATAGCAACTCAATGATACCAAGTAAAATAGTTCACAAACAAAACACTGACTTCATTTATGCATAAAGCGTTTTCATAGCAACATATACATTAGCATGACTACATTCATTCAAAACATGCCAATACAGTCAAAAAGGGATACAAGTTTCATACATGTAACTATTGACGACCACTATATTTACAAAAATATATACTTATGGGAATCGATATTCCCTTACTGCAAAAAAAAACAAAAACAGCAAAAACAAAAAGAAAAAAAAATTGCCACCCAACTAAACTCCCTTTAAGGGGTGATGTTAGACCCCGAGGAGCTCTCCTCCCTATCTTCTCTCACGGGTTCCTCTTCTGGATCCTCTTCTTCTATTGGTTCTTCTTCTTCTGGTTCTTCTTCCATTGGTTCTTCTTCTTCTGGTTCTTCTTCCATTGGTTCTTCTAGTACAGTATCAAGATCACATCTCCAATTCTCATTGTCGTCGTACAGGTCCATATCTTCCACCCAGCAAGAATTCCACCAAATACCCCCAACAATAATCCTTCCGTCAGGGTTCATCTCTTCATTAGGCTGGACCCCCAAGTCCTCAGTTACTGGTGCGTCTCTAATGGCACTTTCTGCCTCATTAATGTCATCTGTCTCATCTTGTCCCATGCGGATTCCTGCATCTAAATTGTTTGGGGACCTTTAAGAATGACATCTGGATCGGTTTCGTCAGATTCAAAATCCCAGTCAATTGAGTCCGCGATCCAACTTAAACTTTCCGATTCCGGACCGTCAGACGATGATCTAGACATCTCAGAATCTCCCATCTGTAGAAGTAAGACATTCATATTAGCCGATGTGCCTTCCAATTCTCCCCAAAGCAATAATTTTGCATGAATGTAGAATCAAGACATGATAGACAATCATCACTTACATAACCATGCTGATCTTTTATAATTCTTTCTTATGCACAATTGTCCTACTAATAGATTCTGACCCCGACTTATGTGATATTTTGATTGTTCTCCATTTCCGATATCCCATAACACTGGAATTTCTTACAGAAGGGCCCGCACCCCTTGCAAGATACATTTGAACTTAGGTATGCGGGTACCCACATTCAAATGTGGAGAACAGTTAAATATCCTACATTTCAGGGTCAACCACTCTAAAACTATACCATCATCCTCATACCCCACCTCTAATTTATTCTAATACACATATACATGACTTCATAGTCAGTCTTACATACTACATCTATCTAGGCTAACCTTGCCTAAACCTTGCTCTGATACCATTTGTAACGGTCCCAGTTTCTAATAAACAAGATTAGTCCATAAACATCTCTTTATTCCCAGATTACCTTCTAGTACCGAATAATTATTTGAAATTTCGGCAGCATCTCCTCTAATATTTCACCTTTGCTCTCATACAAGAATAACAATTTCGGCTCCAAGGCCTACTTATATCCAAAAGAATTTCGGCCACACAGCCTATATATATATCCAGTTATAATGATCTACAATAACATCATATCACAACCATAAAGACTTCCCAACAACATACTCTACATCATATACTTTCCATACATAACTATAAAAGCATCCAACATCACCGAAACCAAAACACGATTCACCAAACATGAACTTACCATGTTCCAAACACCACAAGTTCCACTTACAATTAATACAAAATGGGGGTTACATGGAATAATAGCACCATAACACTATTATCTAAGGATACCCAAATCAAAACATACATATATGGACATAGTGAACAAAAATCATAGTTGGTAAGATAGGTCATCATGCTCATAAGTACTCCAAGCTACATTAGGCCTTTACCTTTATCTGGACCTGAAAAAGGGAACAAAATAAATGGAATGAGCTCGACAGCTCAGCGAGTAAATTTCATAACCACTACACAAAGATAACGTGAATATTAAATGTCACATGAATATAGGCACTTCCTTACCCAAATTAACAATTACAAGTATGATTGCTAGACTCCTTTATGCTTACTAAAGATTTCCCATAGACTTATGCACAATTTCTTACCTTGCCCTAGCCTGTACTAATCATTTTCATTTTTCTCATTAATTACCGACAATACAATGCTTCAATTACTCACTAGGACATATTCACATATCACCCAATTCATAGGGTGTTAATTTACCCCGTCTTCTCCCGACTACCGGCTCCCGCCCGGCCCCTTCCTCCTTGAAATATAACAATACATATAATTATAGCACAAGCATACATACTCATGTGTATATACGTGATTTCCCATAATCCCCGTCTTCTCCACCTACCGGCTCCCGCCCGGCCCCTTCCTCCTTATATATTTAATGTGAATGCACAACATTTCTCACCGTCTTCCCCCCTCCTACCGGCTCCCGCCCGGCCCCTTCCTCCTTAGAATAACAACCATAGAAAAATTTCCTATATCATACACTAACACATATAACATATCAAAGGTGTACTTTTGCATAAGTTACCAAATTAGTATGTTTTGGTAAGGTTACATGATCGACCTACACACATACCACTCACATACTCAAGTCACGCTACTATAGAAGTATAACCATAATAATTTGTAGAATTGTGATTCATGCGAAGGTGCTTAGGTATCATGATTAGTAACTATAATATTACACATACATAACGTGTAACATAGCTATTAGGGCACATTTACACTTAGGTAAACCCCCAACAATACCTCTTTTACCTAAGCCTCATACTTACATAATATGCAACATAGTGATTTAGGCATAATCACACTCTAGCAAACACCCATCAATACTTCCTTTACTTACGCATCATACATACATAACATGCATCTACCTTCAAATGAAAATAGAGTAATTTAGTACCAATTCCATGTTGATTTAATTTTCATACTACTCTACACCATTTGATTTCACATTCTTCAAGTTCCTTTTCTCTATCACATACCTCAATTTCTAAATGAATGATTAGTAAATTAAAACATGTAAAGTGAGTATGGAATTTACTCACTATTATAGATGGGTTCCCCACTTGAAATCTTAGATCAATCCCTTTACTCAAATCCTAGCAAAAGACAAAGAATTTATTAGTTATAAAATACCTCACAAAAGGAAGGAAATAATGAAGCATGAATTTGCCTTTACCCAATTTCGATTTCTGAAAATTGGGAGTTTTTTTTTTTTTAGGGCAAACTAAAAATTAGGGTTCCACACTATTACCTTCCACTACCCAAGTTCAGGCTCTTCTCCCCGACTCCTGGCCAACAGGACGTCCCTCCGACGAAATCAGGCCGACCCAAGGCCTGGTTTTGCCGCGATCGCGCGGCTTTCCGCGGGTTTCCGCGGCTGCGCGGTCGCGAGAGGCTGTGCGCAGTCGCGCACGGCCGGGTGTGGCTGCGAGGTGGCGCGAGGTGTGAGGATATCCCCTGATTCCGGCCAAGGCTCACTGGAAGAGGAAGAGAGTTGTGAGGGGGGAGAGTTTCTATGTTTTAGGTGTGGGAAAATCTCTGTTTTTACAGAGAAGAGAGTTCTTCTCAGTTCAGAGGTAAATGAGTTGCCCATTATGCACAAAAGCCCTTCAAACCCAAACATTTGCAAGACACAAACCCCAATGGGCTTGCCACTTGGCTAAGGCTAGGATCAAATTGATCCTAGCCTTACACTTCACTCCACATGCACACCTAACTCTCCCACTCACTATAAATTAAAAAAAAAATCTTAATTACTACCCTTAATATTTTTCTAAATACACTCTTATTGGAAATACCATTAAATGTCTCTAATTGAAATTATTTAGGGTATACCCTATATACCCTAGTATCATATACATGTTGTCATTAAATACCAATATAAATATTTTATGAATTCCTATTTGTGCCATAAATTCCAAAATGACAACATAAAGAAAATAAATGTTAGTTCCATGCTTATTTTTACTTCTATTGATATTTAATTAAGAAAGAGAAATCATAAAAAAAAAATATTTTCTCATTTAACTAACACTTAATATGCATAGGAAATAGTAATTAGATAGTTAAAAATTTGGCCGTTACACATGCTTACTTTTAACACATGTATATCACCTTACATCTGGCGTGGTATCACCTGACTCCCAGTATGTTATCACCTGACTACCCGGCATGCCACTATCTGGCAAGACCATCTTGTTATGTCATGACTTACCCAGACTTATTATCAATCCATTGTTATGCATGTTACTTGATATACATCACCGCTTATCATGCTATCTCTTGACACCAAGCATGATACACCGATTCTCATAATTATCATGATAAAGGGAATGTAGTACCTGATTACCGTTATGTACTGACCACTGTTATGTATTACTGTTATGATATGACTCATTCCCGAACTCTGATAATTATGTTAATAAGCGATAAAAAGGACAACTTGTATGGGTATGGGAGGAAGTGATGGATGCCGGAATGATACCTTGCTTATAGTGACGGAATTAAAGTATATATATATATATACATATATATATATACAATGGCGAAAGTGTTATGATATTACTGATTATACCTACCGGTTCCAGGGGTATGGAACTACTATAAGAAAGGCTATCAGTTCTCCATCGGCTTCCGTTAACAACCTTGGCTAGCTTATATATGGATGTATGTGGGTTGGCCGTACACCAGGTCACATACCGAGATATATGAGTAAGACAAGTAATAATAATAATAATAAGTTCATGTCTTGATGCCTGTTTTGGACTCTTATATGGACTCCTGTATTTTCATGTCATGATTTCCGAGATGTATTCCTGTTATGACTTTCATATGATTTGCAACTCTGATTCTATATGCTTGGATATTCGGTGGCATGAGATAAAAGTATATAGATGAGGGTTTCCTTGTTTGGATTATTCCTTCGATGTACTAATCTCATGGGACCGTGACCTAAGCATATACAATCAATCTTGCATACAGCTTTACTTGGGATTTCCGGTTTCCTGATGGTTTTGTTGTACTCGTTTACACATATACTTCATTTGTGTTCTAACCCTCCTGTCTTCTGTACTTGACACTCGTACTCATCCTGGCTCGCCACCCGGCATTGTATCATACTCGCCTGGGGAGTTTCACTGACTCCCCTGGATTCTTATGTCCAGGTCATGGAGCCCGGAGCGTATGGATTTCCCCCGTTACTGCTCAGAGTGGCGCAGCGGTAGCGTGAATCTCCAGACGACAGTCCAGAGCCACATCCTTCCAGACCCCCTTTGTGCCTCTCGAGTTTTTCCTTAGCAAACTCGTGAGTGCTCTTTTATACTTTTCATACTTGTACATCCTTGTATACTTGTATGCGAGCTCCCTTTTATACCGTTCATATTATGTATATTCCTTGTACTCTCGCATTTGCGCATATTAGTGATATGATATTCATGTAATATTGTTATCACTCTGGTGATAATTCTGTAATTGTATATATGTGTTGGAATGTATAATGCACCATATGCTTCCGTACTCTGATTCTTGTCTGTACTGATGCTTAGCGTATATACGGGAGGGTAGTTTTGACCTACGTATATACGTTGCAGTGACGTCCCCGTATCGCCGGGATCGGGGCGTTACACTTGGGATGACAGAGGTTAGAAGAAGAGCAGAGCAGAGCTGTACTCCTGCCATTGAAGTTGCCATATGTGTTTTCTTGGAGTTTTGAATTGTTATGAATGCATGCAAAGGATTGGATGAGGCATTTCTTTTTCTTTTGTTCTTTTCTTTTTGATGTATGTTATGAGTTACATGTGGTTAGCTTCTGGACAAAAGTGGAGGTGAAATTTTTTTTTTTTTTTTTTTTGGGTTAGGTACATGGAGAAGTTTGGAAGTTAAAATGCACTAACTACTTGAGTAGTTGTGTAGTTGTGGGTTGTGGGTTGTGGGTGACCCCCATCTATTAAGAATAATTAACTACATATCCATAGAGAATAGAATGCCTTGTGTGGTCCCAATACTTTGGAATCACTTTCTTTGATGTGGAAATATATACTTTTTGAAGGACCTTAAGGCTTAAGGAACTGTCATATGCATATGGCTAGCAGTTAATTTATTTTTGTGTATTGAAGAGAAAAAAGTTGCATGAGAATTGAATTTGTTTCCTTTGGTAAGTGAAAAAAAAATCTCAAATTGCTTTGACTTCCAATATTTTCGCGTATCAGCCTATTGATTTTTCAAGATCAAAGCCTTGAGAGAGAAGAATTTGTGGGGGCGAGGAATGGTTTAATTCTTTCAAGAGTTTGAGAACTTGATACCAGATTTTGAAGAAATTGAATGAGGAAGAAATCTCAAAACATCTAGTTCCATTGAGAGGTATATGAAAGTTGTTGAGATTTAATTAGGTAGTATCCAACCATGCACCCTTGATGATAATACGAGAGATAACATCAACTCGGTGTGGTCGATTCTTGGCCAAAAAAAACTTGGTGTGGTCAGTATCAATTGGTTTATTGGTGACAATTTCTATGATATATGTTAGTGCAAAGAGGATGAGTTCAACATAATCAATTAGTATTGAGTGAAATTCATAAGATGCATTTTACTTTCATGATTATTTCTCTGAATTGTTAGGATTAAAATCATACAACCATCCATAGCATTTTAATTTTATGCACACCAACTGGACTCGGATCTTCAAACACATACTGATTTTTTATGTTTTAATCAGATTGGTTTAAACTCAATGCATTGCATAATACCTCTCCCTGAGGGTAGAACATGAGCCAGAAAGGGGACCAAGACAATACATTCATGAGATGAGGAAGTAACAAAAGGAAAAAAACAAGAAATGCGTGTGAGAACCAAACTCTCACATTTTCTATACCTCAATGTAATATAGTTGCTATGTACATAAGAGTGAATGCTGCTCATTCACATGCAATTATAGAACCAAACTTCATCTCTCTCTCAAGAAAAGGAAAAATATAAGCAACTAGTCATATAACTCATCATATCTCACTCTCTCATTCTCTTCTTTCTCCCATCCAAGCACATTGCAACTGATGCTCTCTCTACTCTAATGGAGGGAGAATAAGAGCAGCCATCACTTCTTGCAACACGAGCGCCGCGTCATTGTAATGCTCTTGAGTTAGAGAGATGCTCCTGCTCTTCACAGCATGGCCCAGCTGCAGTTTCATGGCAAAAATACCAACCAAAACCAAACCCCAAGTTAGCATCACTCTTTGTTAATAACATTCATAACTAATCATGCATGCTACCAATTCAATATTGTGAATGAATTGGTTGTGAAGCCATTAAGGTATGAGACCTGCACACCAAATTTGACACAGGACCACATTGTTGATAGTTCTCCTTGATCCCTTTCTTAATTTGATTTAGAGACAATAGGGCCCAGTGACCTTCACATCTCAGATTAGATGCTTCTGATCTAATTAAATGTATAATTTAAGATATTCCAACTACTTTCCAATAACTTGTATTCTATGCATACAGACCAGACTAGCCTCCCCTGACTCCTCTAAACAATCTTAAACAAGTTAATTAAACAAACAATGGCCCACATTAGACAATTTCCAAGTCATTCATGATCCAGCCTCTCCCAACTTTAGACACCTAAAAGTGTTTCAAGACTACAAAGTATGAACAATTAAGCAAAGTTAGACACAGGTGAAAGGAAATGATGTTCATAAATGAGAGAATAACAAGGGCAATCAGTACCTCCTCCATGTAGTAGAACAATCTGTTGGCAAGGTCTGTGAGGGCCTTCTTCTGATCACCAAGAGAGCTCGCGATGACCCGGTTGAGATCGCAGTACAAGAAGGTGGATTTGAGGCTGAGATCCCTCCCCATCAGCTCCCAGGAATCCTCATCATCATCAATCAGATCATCCTCCATTGATAACAAGTCGAACGCGCACTTCCTGATTCGATACACGGTCCCCTTCAACTCCATGCCCTCCATTGCTACCTAAGAGTGAGCAAGAAAAAGATGAACACAACAAAATAAAAAATCACCTCTCTCAATAAAAAGTGAGGAGAAGAGAAACTAGCTCCTTGGGTTAGATAGAAGCAAGTGGGGTTCACCTACTACTAAGTTTCTTGACAATGAAGCTTGTGGAGGGCAAACTGGTCAAGAAAACCAAGGATGCAAACTTGGGAAGGGATGGTGAGTTGTGTGTTGGCCTACAAGAACAGAAGGTGGTGGAAAGAATCAAAGAAAAGCTACACTTGGGAATTGTCTTGTGCTTGGAAAAGAAGAAAGGCACCAAAATGGGAAGGCCACAAGAATAGAAAATAATGGGCTTCCATGAGAAATGCATTGGCTAAGAAATTTGCTAGCCAGTAAAATTACAAGGGAAAGTTTGCCCTGTTTTGGTAAACACTAATTTAATGCAGAAAAGGGTTAGCAACAAAGTGGATCATTATTGGAGCTTTGTATCCTGCATGTAGAGATGATTAAAAAAAGGAACAAATAAAGAAATAAAAGAAAGGAGTTTAACTTTGTACTCTAAAAATCAACATCAAGGAGAATAGATTAAAGTGAAGCATAGGATACTTAAAAAGGATGTTTTATGGAGCTAAAAACCCTTGATATCTTTTCCTTTAAGAATAAAGGTAGCAATAATTAAAAACCTTGAGATCCATAAAAAAGACATTTATTCATCTCTCGATAATAAATTTCCCTTTCATCTAACTAATAGAAAAAAATAAAGGAGCTCGATCAAATAATAGAAGAAGGGGAAATCAAGCAAACCCATGAAAAAAAGCCAAGAGATCAAAATCCCTAATGGACTAACAAAACCCAACAAAAAAAAAAAAAAAAAAAAAACCATGCAAAAAGTGCAGGGAAGAGGAGGGGGGCACCTCGAAATCCTCAAAGACCAGCAAAAAGGAAGAACAAGTGGGGGTGTGCTTGTAATCAATCAATCAACGAGGGTGGAAGTATTTTAACTTTTAAGTACTAGTATTATTATTGTTAGCATTGTTGTTAATGTTTTTTAATTTAAAAAAAAAAAGAAAATAGTACAGTAAGAGAGAGAAAGGACAGGGTGTACCTGAACACGAAGGTGATCTGTGAAGGGATCGTCTCGTACACTGAACAAAAAACAAGTAGTACAAAATTTATATCAGGAGATGATACACGTAACCGTAGACCATATATATACACACACACTAGTAGTATAATTGTACGTACTATTAGGATTAGGATGTTTTTTTTGAGGAGAATTAGGATTCGGATGTTTTTTTTTGAAGAGAGATAGGATTAGGATGTCGTTCACTTATAATCTAGAGAGAGAGAGAGAGAGAGAGAGAGAGAGAGTAGGGTTTACAATTTATTTTTGTGGCTCAAACTCACCGTTAAAAAATTGCGTGGGTGATCGGAGAGGGAGAGGGCGAGGGAGGTGCTCGCGCCCCCAACGGAGGATGGAGGCACAGCGGTCAGATCGGGGTGGCGAGCGAGATTTCAGGGCCGGGATCAGCTGTGGATCCCCGAACAGGCTGTTCTGGTAGTAAGCACACAGAGGCCGCCACGTCATCTTGTCAGAGTGGGACCCACTTCAGGAGCGGACAGCTGGACCCGGGATGTTGGTGGCGGGAGAGAGGGGTTGCAACTAAAAGTGGAATCAAGTCGAATTCAAATCGAAATATTAATGTGTTCGTATTTGGTTTGGTTTAAAATTTTTGAATTCGAATACGAATTCTAATACGCAGTGCGAATTCGAATTTCCTCTTTTAAATCAGATTGAATTCAATTTTTTTTTTTTCAAATATTAAAATATTCTTACATTTGTGTGACATTTGAATAGTTTGAAAATTATGTAATTAAGAATTTTTTATTTACTTCAGTTTTATTGACAATATCGTAATTATATTTGAGAATCACATATCTTACTCGGGAGAGAACTAAAAGAGATCATTTGAATTAAATTTAGAGTTCTTATGCCTGACTTTTCAGCTTCATATAAATATTTTACATAAGAATTTTTTTTAAAAGTTTAATAACTATAAAATATCACGGGACAAAATGAAAAAAATATCTATATATGTAATATTATATTTTATAAGTAGTTAAATACATATGTATTAAATAAATAGTTCAACGGACTAACGAATCAAATATTAAAATGTTCATATTTGATTTGTTTAAATTGCGCATAATAAAAAATATTTATTTACGTTTAAATGAGAAATCAAATCCAATCGAATAACTTAAATTATTTGTTAATCATTCGATTCATCTCCACCCCTTCTGCATATGTTGGGGTCAGTTATAAATTGATGGGTTGCCGAAGGCCGGTCACATGTTTGTCACCAAAAACACCACCCACGTGGCCCGCATTTTATTTGGCACCCGGGACCCACCCGCATATGGACCCCTAAGAGAGTGGGCCCACCTTGAGGCTCAAAACTTTTCCTGGAGAGGAATGGATGCGCTCTAATCTCATTGCTGAGAAAGCATCCTCCTGGGGAAAATGTGAACTGATCTGAATAATGGTAGCCACATTTGATCAACTTGAATATATTACAAAATGCAACATCTCCAGCAAAAGCAGTACTCCGTCTGCTCAAATCAGGACGCAAAGATTTAATAACTCGAGTAGTTGTAAAGATAGGGGTGGCTTCGTTAGAATGAAAAATTAACCAATATCCCACCTTGCTTGATTCACAGTATACAGTAAATCGCTAATATCCAGAGTTTTCCTGTACTGAAACACAACACTGAATGAAAAATACAAAACAAAAGGATTAACGGGGGAAAAAGCTATATGCCGCCATAATCTAATCACACTAAGTCTCATCTGCCACACACAGTTTTTCTCCATAAGATCATTCAGTAGCCACTGCAGGTAGGGCATGAGCAATTGTGGGCGTTTGGGATGTGACTTCACTCGCTGCAGTCGAGCTTGCATTACTTGAATTGCGTAGACGATTGCTGTCGCCAGAAGCTGGAGGGGTTGATATCCCAGAATTGGTACCGGACTCGAGCTCGACGGTTCGTTGAGACGTGTTCAGCGCATGACAGTGAGGGCAGTAGTATGTTATGCGTGGAAAATCTTCTTTCCTCGCCAGCCCTGCAAAATATTAAGAAGAGATTTTATGCACATAGATACATATGAGATTGAAAGTAAATCTTCACAGGAGTGGAGTCTCTGCGTTATTATAATTTAAACTATCTTTAAGCAATAGAGTCGCATGTGCAATGAACCAGTGGGGAAACTCAAGCGTGGAGATCTATAGAGAGCATGAATAAATTGCAAGTATGGGATATTTAAGGATTTTTTTGTTCAAAAAACAATTGCCAATCAGATTATTCCGGTCAAAGCCAATACTCGATTTAAAATTGTATGCAATGTTCTGTTCTGTAACAAAAATTAGATTTCTTATATTATTTGATAAGAAAGAAACTTCTGCATATATTTCAACATCATTTAGGTGTCATGTTTGAAGTTATTTCCCTGCAAATTGAGGTAAGTGGAAGAATATGTCAAAGAAAATTAATTTTTGTTTAGAAAACTAATTGTTTTCTTTTGTGAAGCTTTCTTGACTGTAAGTTGATGCCAAAAGGTTAAGAAGATGACGATGAGTTGGTAAGGTCTACCCTGATATAGGTTTCTGTTTACGCTAGTACAGATGAATGTAAGTAAACCCAAGGGAGACCAGTTGTATGCTAAGAGAGGGGAAGGGAGAGCAGTTATCAGTTCAAGTTACCATTATGCTTGAGGCAGTTGCCACATATAAGGGCATTGCAGTGTGATGGATCCTCCCCCACAAGAAGGGCAGCTATGCGACCAATCCATCCACCATCACTAGGGCTTGGACCTCTGTGATGCTCGACAACCATTTGGCTCTGAGAAGAAACAATCTGCGCATCAGCCCTGTACTCCCCAAGCACTTCAGTCATGGATTGAGGTGTGCCACTACCTCCGTTGCTGCCACTGCGAGAATGGAACTGTCTCCTGTTCCGGAGGCCACTAGACTGTACCAGTTCCACATCATTACTTCTAGCCGACATCGGGCTGGCAACTGATTCATTTCCTAGAAATACTTGCAGGCCAGAATCTGCACCCAACTTAGATGCAAGAACACTTGCTGCAGCAGCCTTTGCAGCAGGATCTAGGTCGTACCTCTGGATTTAAAGGGCCAAAGCCTGTAAGTTGTGAATGCAGTCATTTAGCCAAGTTATCAAAGGTCAGTTCAAAGATCACCTGAATAAGTTGTTGAGTTGTGTAATAGTTCGTTCTCTCTTTAAGCTCATCAAGCTTCGCCTTCCTTTCAGCACGTAGTCTTTCAAGTGTCTTCTGGTCCTTGCGATCCACTAAAAACAATAAATTATTTTGAGTATCCAGGGGGCAAACTAATGCTCCAAGTATGAAATACTAGTAATCAAACAAAAGGACAGATGCTATAAATGCCAGGATAAAACATTCCATTAAGTGAAGCTAGAATAAACCCACATGACAGTTTCATGTGTTGACATCTAAGAATAAAGCACAAATAACTTGTCCTTGTCAATTTGTATTTCATATCATAATCTGTAACAATATTGGAGAAAAATGATCAGATATCTATAAAGAGTACAAAAATTAGCTGCCCACATGTGTTGCACACTTTATCTGACAGACAAGATACACTGTGCAACTTGTATATGCTACACATCAAAAGGTTCAAGGACATCTCCAAAAGCTACAAGCAAGAGAATTCAGGTTAGAAACTGAATGCGTATGTGGAGAGGTCTAATTTACCTGCTTAAACAAATTGATTAAAAGACAGATCCAGAATTTCCTTTATTTTCACTTTTGGACCACAAAGAGGTTACTATTTACTAGCATCTAACATCTGTTAGTATAAGAAAGCATTCTAATGATTGAAATAACATCCCCTTTTCTTGAAGATCCAAGACAAAATTCAAATCATAGTAGCATACATACTAGGCAAGAGCATGGCGTATTTTCATAATTTCCAACATATTAGAGAGGGCATCCAACAACTCAACTTTTCATCTCACCCAAGGCCTACACTGACAGCTGGAATCAAGTCTTATATCTGAACGGTAGACTTGCCACATCAGGATAAAGTTACCGTGTTTGTTGTCTTCCCATGATGATGTATAGTTGACGAGACTAGAGAAAATGTTAAATTCTAACATAGAAATGCAGAAAGCAATGTTGTTAATCACAATTCTATGATCCAGATAGAAAATTAGAAGGCCTCTTGAGATGCAAAAGAGTTGGGGGCAAGGCACATGTTTTTTTTTTTTTTTGGTGTGCGTGCGTGTGTGTGTGTGTGTAGAGTCGGGGCATGGCACATGTTATTGTGTTGTGTGTGTGGTGTCGTTGTTGTTATTGTTGCTGTGGTGGTGGTGGTGGTGGTGGGAGGGGAGTGGTAAAACGTAAAACACAAAGAAAGGTGGTGGAAAAATGTAAAGTTCACTCTTAGTTATCCACCGTCAGCCTCTCCCTCTTTCCTCTACTGCTGGGCAGCACACCACAGCAATTTCTGGTCACCAACCTCTAAACATCACCTCTACAAGTTCTGGCCACAGGCAAACCATATTTCAAAGATTTTAAAGGTAATTCTGGCTTTTACTTGTATTTTCAATTCTCTTCTTTTTTTTCTGTATGTTTTACTAACAGCACACACTTTTGAGTCATGTGTTACTCTCACTTCTTTTCTTCTTGTTGTTTCTTTTTGACAAGCAATGTCCAAAGTTGAAAACCCAGTTTCAGAATTTTTTTTGCTCTTTACTTTATTAAAGTATCGAATTTGAATGACATATTCTGATGTAGGGATGGATCGCAATCAACTTCAATCTAAAAAGTGAAAACTAGATTTTGAAATGAAGAAATAGAAACAGAAAATTAGGGTTTAATTAAAAAAAAGAAAATGATAATTTTGGGCTTCACACCTCTTACACTACGGGCTTCACACCTCAATCTCAAGAACTCTCATAACTCAATAAATTTAACTGGAAGATTTTAATTCATTCATTGTCTACTGAATAAAAGAAGTCTGAGGTCTATTTATAAGATGTACAAAAGAACACTTCTACGAGATAACTAATGTGATACTAAATATCCACATAAAATAAAACAACTAACTAAAAATAAATTAAGACATGAAAATAACTAACAAACTGAGCGTGATATCATCATCATTTCCCCTGAGGTGGGAGAAACTCGACCCTGTCGAGTGAAGACTCCCCTCACAAAGCATCTCAATCAGGCCATAGCGGTAGTCGAAGAATCAACACTAGTGTATCACATCGAGACCAAGGTGGTGGAGGTGGAGCTGGTCTCTGTGATGGATCGACAAGAGATGGTAGCTCGATTAAGGCATCGATAATAGATAGAGGCTCATCATCCCTATTGAAGACAAAGTTGATACCAGGATCTCATGGGCTATTCAACTCGTAAGCAATGAAAGCACTTCTCTTCAGACTCTTATTAAAATATGTACATCAAGCGTGAAACTTCTTCACGGGCTCTGGGTGACTCGAAACTATCACCTTACTATCACCTACAAAAGACTATGTGGGTACGCAATAAATTTGTAGGTGTCATTACAAATTGCTATCGGCCTAGTGATATTATCAATATGTGCAACAGAAAAATGCAATGTAGTAGACACTTCAGGCATAACTTCTAACGATGAGAAAATAAGATATATGGGATACCTAAGGTGACACACATCGAACTCCGCTAATGATAAATTGAACTCAGGAATAAACTCTAAACGATCAGTAAAAGAAGAAGCACTAGAGACCATCTCCTGGATTATGATAAGGAACTCAGGTGATTCACTAGAATATGACTCGGTAGGAACGACCATTAAAATATATTCAGGATAAGAAAACTCGATTGACTTACTAGGCTTTGCGGGTATATTAATCTCAACTCTCTCATCCACGTCATCACTGTCACTATCAGAAGACATGCGGACCTCATCAATAATCAGCGTGTCGAACCAACTGATAAGTCTTCAATTATATTAGCAGTCTTAATAGGAACATGGGCATCCTCAACAATCTTCAAGTCGTCAACATCATCACTAAGCACAATTATAACACGACTCTCCGAAGGGCACTGACAATCATAATGTCCATATCCCTCACGCTTAGAACACCAGCTCTTGGCATTAACTAATATTTTGAAAGTCAAGTCTATCTTTAATGCAACATCAAAGGCATCTTCAATGGTGTCTAAATCATAAGAGCCAGTAATCATAGCACTCCTTATTTTAGGTCATAAACCCTATACAAACCTAGTTATAGTCTCAGAATGGTGCTATCTCACGTTACTATGATGGGTTAAGTTCTTAAATATGTCTATGCAATCCTGAATGGATATATGATCCTAACAGAGATTGTGTAGCTGGTCTAAGAGGTGGTCCATATAATATTGACTAGTCATGATGACTCAAATGCAAAATTTCACAATCAAGCAGATGTAGTGAAGAATCCTAAAGTCAAGTAAATTAAATGCATGCATTAAGGGCGTGTTTGGATTCATGAAAGTGAGAGAAAAATGAAAGTGAAAAAACTCATTTCTCACTTTTCTCATTTGTTTTGAACCGGAAATGGGAAATGAAAAAACCCCTCTCCTTTTCCCTTTTCTCTTTTACACATCTCTTTTACACTATCATTTTTTCACTTTTAAGGTGCTACAGTTAATTTCGTGGTCATGTAAATCCCACTTGCAGTCCAATTACAGTCCAAAAATGTTATTTCAAAATTAATATTTAATTTAATATTATTTTATGGTCACTCTGTTGTCAACTTTTTTACTTTCACTTTTACATTACTAACTAAACACTGAAAAACACAATATATTTTTTAATTACACTTTCACATTACAATCAAACACTAGAAATGGGAATTGCACAAATTCTAATTTTTCACTATACTTTCACATTTCTCATTCTCATTTTTCACTTACACCTTTTTCTCCCACTTCCATCAAACCAAACAGACCCTAAGTGAAAAATATATCCTAAAATTCAAGTCCTAAATGAAAAGAAAATGCACTCCTAAAATGATGAAAATTGACAAACACCGATCAACCACTAGATAGAAGCAAATAACATTTCAATTAACAAATTATCACAATCCAAATAGTAGTTGCAAGTAATTTAACAGCTAACAATTCAGCTTAAGTTATGATATCACCTGAGGGGTGAGTCATTCATGCCCAAACGCAAAATTTTTCTAAAATTCCTCAGAAAAATACCCACACCGAAGAGCTGAAATCACCCACAAGGTCCTGGAAAAGCAGTCATATGAGATGAAAGAAAATTGCCTCGAACTGGCTCAATTCGGGCTGGAAATGGAATGCCCAAAACACTACTTTTTCCGCTATACGAACAACTGGCACCAAATATGGACATGTGGAGGTTGACTCTGTTATCCAACTGTTGTGGACTCCTTCCTATGGCTTCGAGACTCAACCACGAACCCAACGCTTCAGACGAAACTCGAATCAGACTACGAACGGGTCTGAAAAGGGCTCCGAAAGGTTGCCGTGCTGCATTGTTGACTGAGTTGACTCAGTGAGTTAACCTGGACTGAGTCAACTTAGTTGCTCGAGTCAATCCTGGTTTGGCTCAGTTGGAAATGGGTCAGGTTTAGGTTGGGTTTGCTGATCCGACTCGAAATCAAACCGGTCTGATAACTACTATTGGGCTGGGTTTAAAACCAATAAAAATCCCCAACTGCTCTCTCCTTCCTTGCCCGAGGCTAGGGCTTGCGCTTTCTGGTGGCGACAGAGCACGAACGGCGATGGCGGAGGATCGGTGAAGTCAACGACAACGGCGAGGGTGACACCGACGAAAGGAATAAGCAGCGGAGCTTGCGCGAAGACAACGGAGGATGGAGGGATGGTGGGATATGGAAGGAAGACGAGGGTGTGGGGATGGTGGTGAAGCTCCGACGAGCCTATGGGAGGACGATGAGACTCTGGAAGCGCCGGCGAATCTCTTATGAAGACGACGAAGGAGGGGAGCGATCGGATCTGATCATCGATCGCTCCGTTGGCGACGACGAAGGAGAATTGGAGGTCGACGAAAAGAAGGTTGCAGTGGCGAGGAACCGTTGATGAGGTGGCAATGATCTGCTGTGACACTATGAGAGTGGGGTGGCAGTGCGAGGTCGAAGGTGCGGCGGGAGCTGTGGTGAGATCTTGAGATTGATGAGGGGATAACGGTGTCGGTGACGTGAAGGCAGCCGTGCAGGCGCTGGTAGTGAGGAAGAGGAAGATGAGGAATAGGAAGGTGGAGGAGAATTGAGGGGAGAGGGTGGCGACGTTCTGAGCGGCAGAGATTGTAAGAAATCCTTTTTCTTTTTCTTTTTTGGGTTTTCGGAGAAGGAAGATGTACAGTGAAAGATTCAATTTTGTTAGGAATTTCGAAGATTTTTTTATTTGCTACAATAAGTTTGTTTACTTCTTTTTTTTTGAATAGATCTAGGATATTAGGAGTGGCTAGGGTTTGAAGTAGAGGGGGACAAAGTTTAGAAGGGAATTGAGATCAAAGCTCTGATACCAAACTGATGTAAAACAGAATAGATCACAATCACTTTTAATCTAAAAAATGAAAAATAGAGTTTTGAAATGAAGAAATAGAAACAGAAAAATTAGGGTTTAATAAAAACGAATAAAATGATAATTTTGGGTTTCGCACCCTTTGCATCACGGGTTTCATACCCCAATCTTAAGAACTTTCACAGCTCAAGAAATTTAACTGAAAGATTTTAATTCATTCATTTTCTACTGAATAAAAGAAGTTTAAGGCTTATTTATAGGCTTTACAAAAGAGCACTTATAGGATATAACCGATGTGATACTACATATTTACATAAAATAAAACAACTAAACTCAAAATAAAGTAAGACATGAAAATAACTAGCAAACTGAGAGTGATGTCCTCATCATATTCTCCTCTCTCTCTCTCTCTCATGTATTTATTATCTTTCCTCCTCTTTTCTTGTTTTCCTTTTTGGCTTATTTCTATTGTTTGTCTTTTAGTACTTTTAAATTTTGAATATTTATAGTTAACATAGTTTAGAAGTTCTAATTTATTTCATTAATTTCGAAAATTTAATTATGTAGGACACCTGTATAACCGTAAATCTGATTTTGTTTGTAAATGTTAATGTGATTAGATTTAGTTTATTATTGTAAGCCTTTCTCACAAGAGTTTGAGGTCTTTAAGATTTATAAATGTTAATGTAACTAAATGCATCTATTTTGTCATTTTGTCCACATGATGTCCAGCCAATTAGTGGATGCCATCATAGCCGCACAGTATTCTCGTGGAGTTATGATCCAACAATATTTTCTCAATCCACACAGATTCATCTATCTGGTTAAAAAGGTCAAACAAACAAATGGCAAAACAAAAGAAGTTAAGGTGGATATACGAAGTACAAATCTGAACAAGCCAAGGAAAAATAAAGCATGTGTTAATGACAATTATAAATGAAATTGACCTTATCAAGAAACAGCTCTTATTAATAAAAGAAGGGGAGTTAAAAAGTTCAAGATATTTACGCATTCTTGTGAGGCGAAAAACCAATGTGTAAATAACAAAAGATAAACCAGGTGAAAGAATTGCTGGCAAACACCGAAGTATCTTCATCGTCCAGCTCAGATCCAATGACCTCACTGTTATGATAGCAAAAGCCACCGCTACCACCTGGTAAGAATAAATGTTCAGGAAGAAGCCTACTTAAAGCTTACCCCCCATAACCAAAACATATGTTTCTGAGAGACAATAGACAGTCCTCTGTATCAGACGATAATACCCATCACTGTTTTCTTGAGTGAAAATAATGCCATCACAATTTTACATGAAAGCATATATCATATATCCAAGTGACCGTTATAGGAACAGATCTGAATAACAGAAAAAAAAAAGTGAATAAACTGAAAAAGATCAATAGAGAAAACTATGAAGATCAATGGAGAAAACTATGCAAAATTTTCTTTTCAAACAAGCTATCTCCATGACCACTTAATAAATGGCGTTAGGCATAAGTTTGAAACCTGGTGGGACTGCCACCTTTATAATGGCAGAGGATGATTTACTACTCAATGTGAATTCCTACCCCTTAATACTCACAACATGCAGCAACTCAAACTGTAGGGAAGCCACATGGGAAATTCTGGTAAAAGGAATTTAAATAATAATGTAGAGATATATTTTTCCGATAAACCCTAATGAGCTACAAAAGTTAATGTGCTCAGCAAAGGTGTGTTTGTACAATGATTCATCAGAACAACCTCGCCGTGAGTGACTCTTCAATTATATCAGCATTAACAGAAACTTCTGGCTAAGGTACTCATTTGAAGAAACTTATTCATAATAGTTGGTACTCATTGGAGTCAGAGGAGAGAACTATGTTCACATGCTAATTTCAGTTTTCCACAATGTTCTAAAAAGTGGTTTCAGTACGCGCGCGGTCCGGGAGCGCATAATGCTTAAATGGTTTAAACAGTGATTAAACGGATTACACGTTTTATTATTATTTTAATATATAATTATATTGTAATACTTAAAACATGTAAATATGAATTCTATAAACTCTCAAAAAACTCATAAAAGATATAACAAATATAACTTGAAAAATTAAATTGCTAGTACTAGGAGGAATTTAAAAAGTAATAATATCAATCAGTTCAAAGTACATCAATGTACCTCCATTTATAAAAGTAATAATGGATCAGATTTAAGTTCAGTTAGCTTAATGGGTTCAAAATTAGAACCCATTTAGAAAATGATTGAATAACATTTAAACGGACGCTTATTAATCACCGATTAGACGTTTAATCATCGCTTAAGTGAATTAATCGCCTAGCCGAGTAATCCGACCGCTTTCTTCAAGTTCTGTTCGGCTCCAGACCGAAAACATTTAAGCGGCCGATTAATCGGCCGCTTAAACCTTTTTTTAGAACACTGGTTTTCCATAATGTTCTATGTTGACATTCCGAAAAAGGTTATGTAAACGAACATTATTTGTTAAACAGCTACCTATAACAACTATCGGTGCAAATGAGACTCACCTACAATGCATGTTTTGTAAGTCATATGTGTCTCTGGGATGTGATAAGGCGTCATCAGTTAGCCAGTTCAATGTATGCTTTTAACCTAAACATTATGGATTAGTTAGTAAGTGGTTTACTCATCCCAATTACCATTGATGTTTTTCATAATAGGTTGGCATGTGGATCATGTGCATCAAGAGGGTCACACTTTGAGAGGCGAGGCACCAGGCTATCATCAACACAACTCCAACTCCAAGGCTTAGAAGTTGATGTTTTGTATATATGTGTTTGTAGGCATATAAACATAAATGATGTGTACATTTGGCTTGATTTAGAATTTTGTATATGGACATAGTAGTAAGATTATATGAAGTGAGTTGGAGAATGTCATTTTTGTTTTGGAGATATTATTGATCAGTGTGAACCATATGAGTTGTGACATATAGATTATGAATCCTATGAGCGATGAGATATGGTTGTTAATAAATTGCGTATGAAAACAGGTTGAATACATATTGCTCTCTATGATCATGAAAAATGAACGTTTGCAGGGATATACATCCCGCGTTGTTAATGATCAACCATATCTGATCACACTAGATCTTGGGGAGTGACAAAAAGAGAATATGTGAAGTAGAAGTTTATATAATTAATATTAACTATGATTCTCTTTTTTCTTTATTTACATTGTAAAGATGTGTTGACTATTCATGATCAACAATTTTGATTATCTTCCACTACTTATCATAAATAAAATCCATATCCTCCATACACTATGATAAGTTCATGAATATTAATTAATTCAGACAGATGGGTCAAGATCAAGTTCCATATGAAAGAGTATCCATTGCTCATACAACAAAAGTAGAAGCATTTATCAACGACAACTATGAACCATTTCTCCCAAATCTTTGTGGGCAGCTACATAAATCCCTTTTCTCCATTAAACTCTA
The DNA here is from genome assembly GCA_038442645.1 of Agave tequilana. Classification (NCBI taxonomy): domain Eukaryota; kingdom Viridiplantae; phylum Streptophyta; class Magnoliopsida; order Asparagales; family Asparagaceae; genus Agave; species Agave tequilana. Next base: position 16,462 of record JAVJIF010027700.1, on the reverse strand, counting down.
TTAAGTCTCCATCCCCTCTATTAGACTAACAGCTACCGTATCTTCGTTTAGGCCAACCCTAGTCTTCCTTGGTCCATCAACTATAATTCTACCACTCCTCCCAAATGGACACTCAATTGTTTCTTTGCATAAGAAAAAACCTATCTCAGCTGGCTCTCCCTCATTTTGTACTAAATTGAATCCACTACAAACTTCTTATCAATGGACTGGTTACAATAGAAGCATATATGATTATATGTTACCCATAATGCTCCAGAACTTGGGAAAAAACGGTGACAATGCAAGGCAAAATACTATAGATTAACTTGTGGAATCAATATAAGAAGAAAAATGATGAGAAATGAAATGCAAGATCAAAGGAAGTTGGCTAGTTGGTAAGACCCGTGATGTATGATAGGGAGGTCACAACTCACAAGTTCAAAGCATGATACAACCAATATTACAAGAGGAACTTTTTCACCTCTCCGATACACCAGCAGGGGGCAGGAGGGACCATCTTATATCAAAAAAAAAAAAAAAAGAAATGCAAGATAAGAAACCAAAATATGATAGCCTCATACGAGGCAGGAGTAACCAAAAAGCTAAGACGCACTATAGGCATACATAACAAAGTGATTGAGGCGTTGTTACCAACAATACTTGTCTATATAACTAGTTTCTAATAGAGGTGATGAGGACATCACGCAGTCCTTTATCTCTTCATGCCTTAGCTTATTCGAGAGATTTAGTATCTTATTTCAGCTTTATTTGTAGTAGGTGTTTTAGCCTTATTTGTGTTCCTTTGTGGGCATTTAGTACCACATCGGTTATTTCCCAGTACTCCTCTTTTGTAAAGCCTATATAAGGCCCCTAAAACTATTGAAATGAATTATTGAATGAATGATTAAAACTTTTCCTCAAATTTGTGTTAAATTCTTGAGTCTCTTTTGCTCTCGAGTTTAGGGTGAGAAGCCCGTGCAAGGGGTGGAAACCCAAATCTTGTTTGAAGGTGATTGCGATCCAGGTGGGTTTTACATCAAGAGGTGGACTATAATTGTCTAATCAAGAGCTGAACTAGCATGGAAAAGAACCTATAGACACTAATCACCAAATCATATGGGGAAGTAGAAAACAGTGCCTCTATCCCATCACCATCGTCACACAAATTTGCCAGCAGAACCTTTGTGCTTATGAGCATGTTATGAATATACATCTTCCAGTCTTACTACAAAACCACATTTCTCTATTGTTTAACAGCTATAAGAGTTTATGTATAATTTTAAACCTTTAGGCTCCTGAAGTAGAGAAGTTGAACTGTAACCCACTACCATCCAGTCTGCAAGCTAATGAAAATTAGATAATGAAAAAGAAACACACAGTTCATAGGTCCAGTATATCACACCCTGTACTTCTTTGAGTGTTCACTGGTAAAATATTATATAGATTCATTAGCCAAAGACTTAAAGTTAACACTGCACCCACATGACAATCACAGAATCCAGGACGTGTGAACGTACACAGTGCAAACCTCCAATAATTACTTTACAATTGATAAAAAAGAAAATATAAGGAAAATTGTCTTGTAGACATAGATTAACTAGTCTTACACAAGTAGTGGCTTGAAACCAAGGTACCATGGTTATATCACGATACAGCATACATAAGCTAGCAGGTGGTTTTTTATTTCCATTAACATTTCCTTATAAGCTCAGTAGATTTATGAATAGTTCCAAATATGAATTTCAAGACCTAATCTTGCAGAAATGAGAAAACCTAACTGAAGATGGAGATAACATATGCATTCTTCACATTGGAAGGATAATATGATAATGCAACTGCTTTAAGTGGCCTGAAATGCTACTAGCTCCAATTCTATACAATGTAAAGTTTCAAACATCATTCTACTATTAAACAACTAAACTCGAGAAACTGAGTATCCTGATTACACCTTGATCCCCATAAGCACAACAAATTTTAATCGAAATCTATCACCAGACAGTCGAAGCATGTGCCTCCGAAATAGATTTTGTCCACCAATCTAATTTCAAGGTCTTCCATTGATTTTTCAATCATAAATTCAAAAGGTTATATAGTAGAACCTCTCAGGTGGTTTTAAATTTAAAGAAGCAAACAGTTTTGTCATATAACATCCATTACTTGCACTGATAACATAGGGAAGTTTGAGTAGCATCCTTGAAGTGAAAGAACTTATTTCAAGCTAGCTTCCTGACACTATTAATTTGGTATGAAAAATGAATGTAGCATCCTATACTAGATCTACAAACAATGGTGGTGATACAACAGAATGATTTAAATTTTTTTCCCAAAAGCATGATTTGGTAACCACATAGATTTGACTATGATTATTTGAAAAAGAGAATAACAATGCATTTGCATATTAAAATGACATCTTATTAAAATATGGAATGTCTTCATACAAATCTCTACCTCCTTTACCATCCTTTTCAGGAGAGTATACAATCCTTATCATATTCAATGGCCTCTCCTTCACCTCACCTGACCAAAGAGTCCTGATAAGGCTAGATTACCAGATTGATGCTAGGACTGCAATCCAGGCTGGCCGAACCTGACCAAAGGAGAACCTAGCCTTGATATCAATTAGAACTTACGCTTGCTGAGGGTTGGATGGGATCAGCAAAAGTTAACAAGGCCCTAGCAAAAACTGCGTCAGATCCAACCAAAACAGTGATAACCTGACCCACCCCAGACCCGATAAGTGATGGCTTACAGCTATTGACTGGGGTTTGTCTGATTCCCTTCTCCTGCCTCACTAGTCACGCAGCCACTACACTTCCTCTTGCCTTCTCTTATCCTTTCTCACCACTACCAGCGTCTTGCCATCTCGATGCACTTTCTTGCTATTGCCTCCTAATCGTGATCTCCTTCCCACCATCATGCCCTCCCTTTTTCCTCTCTTCTACATGCCTCCTCCAACTTCCTTTATTTTCTTTTCTCCACCTTGTTGGCAGCCCACCACTGCCCTGCCAACATTCTTGTAATTAGCTCCTTTATTGGAGAAACGAATATCTCATTAATACAATTGCAGGAAAATAATTGAGAACCTTACTCATCTACAAAACTTAATCATAAGCTTTTGGTAAGAATGACAACACTATGTTCACATTTTCTAATGTATATTTCATGTTTCTGAAAACTTCTTGCACAGACCTAATCCTTTACTCTTCTGGACAGCAGATTGTCTGTCTGTCACATTCTACCTTCCAAAATACACATGAGAATATTTTTACTCTAGACTTACTCCAACTGGAGCTTCCTTCAACCATTCAACAATACCATTAGAGATTTCTCGTTTGCTTGATGCTTACAATCAACATTTTAATTTGTCTTTCATGGTGCATAAAGAATCTTGTATTATCCTCACATAATGATTTCAACAAGCTCACCTCAAACAACGGTCAGTTGTTCATTGTAACAACTGAAGTAAATAGTGGCAAAGCTGGATTAAATGTCATGATTAGCTATATTGCGCCTGGCTACATTAACTGGATTAGCCTTAATTTAGTTATTCTGGTCAAACCTTGGTACTCCATTTACTCTGTCGTCTTTTTATCAAATCAAGTCAAAACCAAAGAAAAGGTGGAGTGTCCATGCAACTTATTCTATTCTGATATTTATAGTAGTATTTTTCAACATATTCCTTTTAATCTATTTTTATTGCAAACAACATGGGATATATCTTGAATCAAAATAGAAAAATAAGAATAAATACTTGGATTAAGTGTATGAGTTAACCACTTGAACCATTCATTCCGTATTCCATTACTAAATAGAGTCCTACTACATGATCAAGTAAATAGATTAGCAGAACTAAATTCTCTGAAAACAAGAACACAATGAGAAATGAACATCGAGAATGCAATTCAATTCGTACATAAAATTGGGGGAAATTTATGGTATTGCCCCAAGATTCATTTCTTCTACGTAATTCCCTATTCTTATCTTATTGCCTTTCTATCTGCATGTCTATATCATCCCTGTTTCACTTTGAACCATAAACTAATGTGACCAACGATTATTCTTTCATTCATAATCCGCCACAAAACTTAATCGCCAAAACTTTTTAACAAGAATGGGCATGCATTTGTTTTCCCCTTCCAAAAGCTTTATACTCAAACCTATTCCAAATACATTTCTAAATACCCATACATTTTGAATTCTATACATAAATTCGAAGTTTACCAATCAAGCAAGACTTAGTTTTCCTACATAATCACTTGACTCATACTCAAAAAAGCTTAAAGTAACAAAATAACAAAACTATATTCGACAAAAACAACAATGCAACAACAGAGGAGCACCAAGAGCGACTCACCTCGACGGCTCCGGCGAGAACGATGATGTTCCTGGCCAGCTTCCTCGATTTGAGAGCCCTCCTCTTCACCCTCTCATGAACAGAGGCCTCCTCCTTCGACAGATGCTGCAGCTTCTTCTCGAAATCCTCGTTCCTCGATCCGAACACCCCTCTCCAGATCCTCGACAGGACTCCTCTCCTCTGCTTCTTCGCCGCCACCGCCGCCGTCGGCGACGCGTCCGTGTACACGCTCCGATCGGACGCCGCTGGACTCGCTGGATCCTCCCCTGCCGCCTCCGCCATTTCCTAAAACCAGGACAAAATCGAATCAAGCAGTCGAGAAACCACGAAATCGAGATCAGATCTACAGCGATCTGAGAGAGAGAGAGAGAGAGAGAGAGAGAGAGAGGACAACCCACCGATCTTTGAAATGGATCGGATCTCGACGAGAGAGAGAGAGGAGAGAGAATAGAGAGACGAAGAAGCTTCTTCTTCTTCTTCTTTTGCTCCGTTCGCAAGGCTTCCCTCCTATTTTGAGGGGCGCACGAGCGAGGAATAAACAAATATCAAAAGGAAAAAAGAAAATGTTATCTCAAAATTGGAAGAGAGAGAGAGACTGAGAGAGAAAAGAAGAAATGGGTTTTTTTTTTTTTTTTCTCGAACGGATATTTGAGAAACGGGTAGCCCTTTTGGAAATGCCCGCGGCTTTTTATTTGTAAAATGCTAGTTTTATTATATAGTTACTAAGCCCAACTATTTCACACTGAAGTGGGGCCCATCCTAGCTAAACTGTAGGGCCAGTCTCTGCGTTATTTAATTTTTAACTTTATGCTCTACTTTTGTACTCTAAATGATGAGACTTTGTCGCCGCATAGTGCGGTTCTGGAAAGTTCTTGTGCCCAATGGAGGTGAGCCAGGTTGAGGTGGGGGCCACGTCCGGATTAGATGGATGCAGGTGGCTCATTAGGTGGCCCAGTTTCTTGTCTCGGGGGCTTAAATTAAGCCCCCAGGATGTGTCCATTTGTTAGATGACAAGCACCGGTTGCGGGGGCAGATATCGCCACCTCCAACAATAATAAAGGCCCCTATAAATTAATTAAGACACACCCGAAATTAATAAAAGCTTTTTCAAAATTTTTAAAATGGTCAAAAGATTATTATCTTCTGCTCCTCTTCCTCTTCCCTCTCACCGGCGAACCCTCCTCATCACCGACGAACCCCCTCCCCCTCTGACGAACCCCCTTCACCCTCCTCCGACGAACCACCCTCCCCTTCTTCCGGTGCCCCACCCCCCCCCCCAACCCCAGCTTCCTCCCCCCCCCCCCAACCCCCCCTTCGTCTGAGGGCGGGGTCGGGCACAGGGGGAGCCCCGAAGGAGAGGGATCGGAATGGGGGGGCCGTGGGGGAGGAGGAGTGGGGAGTTCGTGGAGGTCATGGGGGAGGCCGGGGAAGGGGAGATTGAGTAGTGGAGGAGGGGGAAGGGGGGATCGTCGCCCGGGGAAGGGGTGGCTGCAGAAGAAGGAAAGAGATGGAGGAAAGAGGAAGGAGGAAGTAGAAAGAGATAGTTTGGACTTTTCACCATGGGTGAAATGGGAAAAAAATAATAGCACACTTGTACATTTTAAGTGCGGCTATTCACACACACAGAATTGCTTAACACAGTCATACACTTAATACACTCACAAAATTTCTAGGCACACCCCTCACTTTTCCTAAACTACCCTTCATAACTCAAGTCAAATTAAAGTTTCAAAATACCAATTATGCCCTCTCTCTCTCTCTCATCAGAAAGCTCCCTACCTCTCTCTCAATTCTCTATGTATGGCTCTCAACATTCTTAATTACAATTTCTAAATTTGAATGTTCGACATTCATTGATCTCTTGTGTTTTATTTGATCCATGACACGGCCATTTGGGCTCCTTTTCTTGAAAAAAATATTAAGTGGAGGAAATTTACAGTTTAGAGACATCTTCTTTCTTTGCAAAATTTCTCCCGAAGAACAAGGTGTTCTTTCATAATCTCTTACTCTTTTAATTATTGTTGCAGTTGTCTTCTTATGTGAATTACACATCACAAAATGTCACTCTTTTTCATTTTTCCTTATGGTTTAATGACTAACTCCTCATATTTTGTTTAATTAAAATAATAAATATAATCTTCATATAGTACTTAAAGACAATTTAGAAATTATATAGAAGTAAAAGAAGTACTCTTGAGAAATCAATCTATGGGTCATAGACAAGCTCATTGAACTTTCCATTCTCATCATTAGGGAAGACGTGAGAACAAAAAATATTATCAAATATCCATAATCAACATAAAACACTTTTTTTAAGTAATGTTTGTCTTTATATGTATATGTATGTGTGTGTATATATATATATATATATATATATATATATATATATATATATATATATATAGATAGAGAGAGAGAGAGAGAGAGAGAGAGAGAGTAATGATCTGTTGAGAAAGGTAGCTTACATGAGAAGATGAGAAAGGGGCATTAGAACCGTCGAATTAGTTTCTAAGTGATTGAGATTAGATTTGAAGGAAATAAAACTAAAACCCAAAAAATTAAATTAATCAACCCAAAACTAACTTAATCAACCCAAAAATTAATCTTAACCACCCAAAAATAATCCTACGGCTCTTGTGCTCCCTTCTCATCTTCTCACCTAAGATAACTTTCTCACCGGATCGCCACTATACACACACACACACACACACACACACACATATATATATAGGGGTTACTGTACCTCAGCCGGCAGGCTGAGAGAGTTCTCTCAGCCAGCGGACGTGGCAACATCACCGCCCCATATCTGTCATAAATTTTGGCGAACAAAATCCTGAAAAATCCCGCCTAATTTACTGTCAGTCACGTCAACTTTGTATTTCCGAAAATACCCTCCCTCACAACTTTCTACCTTATGTAAAAAAGTAGGCTTTCAAAAAAATTTACAGCTCTAAAATTTCAACCGGCGATTCTGATCCAATTAGTTATTTTCTTTTACAAATTTGATCCGTTTTTTTAAAAATATATTTGCAACCGATGGCGCCTAAGAAATCATCCGTCGAAAAAGGTACTACAAAAAATGATATTTTCAAAAAAAATTAGCGTTTATGTATTTTAATAGTTTTAAATTTTTTCCAGATTTATTTCCGAGGTCGTAATTTTTTTTTTTAAAATCTTGGAACCATGGTCGCAATTGAGAAAGAGATTTTGAAACTTTAGATGACGAATAAATTTTTAAATTTTATTTTTTTCAAAATTTTTTTTATTTCCTTCTATTTTTACTATGTCGCAGTATTTTTGAAAAAGTGATGTGCATACACTGCATGCGACCTCGGTCGCAGTTAATAAAATTATAGTTTCATATTTGTGCGACTTTGGATTTTTTTTTTGGACCTTTCCTTGTAGCCGAATGCGACGTTGGTCGCAGTATATGAACTTATTTTTTTTTTCTTATATACTGATGACACGGGGTCGCAATTGTTTAAATATGAGTTGTCGTCTCTTGCGACCAAGGTCGCAGTGTATTTAACGTCATTTGTTTTATCATACTTGGGTCGCAGTTGTTTTGATTGCACAGTAGTCTTTTGCGACCTTGGTCGCAGTGTCGACCCTGATCAGAGTTGTTTCTGATTGCACTGTAGTCTTATGCGACCTTGGTCGCAGTGTCGACCCGGGTAGCATTTTTCTTATTGCACTGTAATCTTATGCGACCTTGGTCGCAGTGCGGTCTTGTGGTCGCAGCTGTTTTTGATTGCACAGTAGTCTTTTGCGATCTTGGTCGCAGTGTCGACCCTGGTCAGAGTTGTTTCTGATTGCACTGTAGTCTTATGCGACCTTGGTCGCAGTGTCGACCCGGGTAGCATTTTTCTTATTGCACTGTAATCTTATGCGACCTTGGTCGCAGTGCGGTCTTGTGGTCGCAGCTGTTTTTGATTGCACAGTAGTCTTTTGCGACCTTGGTCGCAGTGTCGACCCTGGTCAAAGTTGTTTCTGATTGCACTGTAGTCTTATGCGACCTTAGTCGCAGTGTCGACCCGGGTAGCATTTTTCTTATTGCACTGTAATCTTATGCGACCTTGGTCGCAGTGTGGTCTTGTGGTCGCAGCTGTTTTTGATTGCACAGTAGTCTTTTGCGACCTTGGTCGCAGTGTCGACCCTGATCAGAGTTGTTTCTGATTGCACTGTAGTCTTATGCGACCTTGGTCGCAGTGTCGTCCCTGGTACAAGTTTATGTTTGCAATGTATGACTGCGACCGTGGTCACAGTTTATAAAAGAAATATGCTTTTTAAAAAACATTGGTCGCAGTGTATGATTGCACTGTAGTCTTATGCGACACTGGTCGCAGTGTCGTCCGGGTGCAAGTTGTTTGTGTTTGTATTGTATGACTGCGACCGAAGTCGCAGTTTATTAAAAACAAATATGTCTTTTACCCCTTATAATTTTTAAATGATCATTGGTCTGAACTGTTTAATTTTTCTTACTATGTAGGTAAACAACAGATAAAGGTTCGTCCTCTGAGATCAAGCCTGAAACCTATGTGTGAGTTCATGAAGAAATTTAAAAAGTACATTCAGGCAGATTTCGTAGAGGCGATGAACAATACTCCATTTGGCCCAATCTTCATAGACTGCGACTTAAGTCGCAGTTACCCGTATGTGAAGAAAGCTATATTACTCCTTACAAAAGACTGCGACCTAAGACGCATACCCAAAAAAAAAGATTTCACAGCCGGAGATTATTTTCAAATAAGATTGCGACCGAATATTAAAACGGTCGCATTTCTGAAACTTTAAATCATTTGTTATAGGTCGCAGTACCTCATAGACTTAAAGAGAAAAATTCAATATTTAAGAAATTGTTTTTAAAAAAATGAAACAATTAAAACCTGTTGATCGCATGCAAAGATGTCAACCCTTCAAGATTTTCAATATTCTGAGAGAAAGTAGAACCAGATGCAATATCTTCCATATTTAGATCGCCAGTAGACTGCTCAGACGTCGACATTAAATATTTTGGAGAAAAAATTGATCTGAAAAGATTTTATATTTTCAGAAAAAAGTTTATCGCAGGCTGAAAAGGAGAAACTAGATCTTTCAAAAAGAGGTAAGAAAATAGGGGGAAGAGTAATTTATATAGAATAACCTAAAACCTATAAAGAGCGGCAAAAAAAAGTGGAAATAATAATAATAAATAATAAGGAAGGTTACCGAAAGAGTTGCTTTTCATAAGGGGTATTTGGTAATTTAACTTCTTCCTAAAAGCGTGCCGCAAGTCAGTGAAGTGACAAATTGAGCAACGTCACCGCAGGCTGAGAGAGTACTCTCAGCCCGCAGGCTGATATACATTTTTCTCATATATATATATACATATATATATATACATATATATATATATACATATATATATACATACATATAGGGAGCTGATCCTCTAAGAACGGTTCTCACGGATTTCTGTGAGAACTTTCACGTGGGTCGTCGGATTTGATAGATCAAATCAAATAAAACTAGATCTCTATCAGATCCGACGGCCCACGTGAAAGTTCTCACATGAATTCGTGAGAACCGTTCTTAGGGGATCAACTCACTATACATATATATACATATACACACACACACACACACACACACACACATATATATATCTATATACATATATATATTAGTCAAGAAATTAAAAAAGAAAGGAAGAGATTATTTATGGCGGAAAAATAAAAGATAGACTTTGATTTTTTTTTCCTTCCTTTTTTGTACGTTTAATATATATACATATACACACACACACACACATACACACACACACGCACACATACACACACACACATATACACATATATACATATACATATACATACATACATACATACATATACACCACACACATATATACATACATACATACATACATACATACATATATATATATATATATATATATATATATATATATTATTGTTTGTTGTTGTGTTTTTAGGATGCACTTTGATTCTGTGTTCTTGTTTTTTTTCTTTGTTTTTTTTAAGAAATACAAATGAAAACTATAAATTAAAGATTTAATTGTTATAGGCAAAGACTTGTGAAATTAGTTGTGAAGGCGCCGTCAGTATAATTATGCAATTGTGTTTTTTTAAATTGAGAGGAACGCAACATGAAAGCAATCCTCTTAATGATTTGTCTGCCAAGAAACAACAAAATCTTTAATGGTAAATTTTTAAAGTAATATTTTTTTAACTCAAATCTAATTAAAAATATGACTTACAAGACCGATCGACATACAGTATTGAGTACAACGTCAACATATATAAAGGTTTGCAATAATTAGTTTGCTAGAAAAGTGTTAATACATATTATATTTCATGCATATATTTTTTATAGGAGAATAAAGGCTTGTATTATGTATGGCAAATTATTTAGTATTGTGTCACATGTGTATTATATTGAGTTATATCACTAGATTATTTTCCCTGACCCGGTGTAAGTTGTTCCTTTTTTTACGATTTATTAGGTAATTATCAGATTACATGAATGTATAGGAGCATGACAGGAATATCAGGTGTACATGAGTACTACCAGGAGATTAGGTTAACATTCCTGTAAGTGATAATTATAAGCCAGATATGAAATGTTGGATGGCAGGTGATAACATGGCAAGCAATAATAGATATAACAATCAATGCAGGTAGTTAGCAAGTAAGTGAACATCCAAGCGGAGCTAAGCAGAGCTGGAGGCACGAACAGTGAACAATGTTTAATCATTAAAGCCCTTGGCGAAGCTACTGGAACAGCTCGACTTAAAATGCGAGTCTAAAATGCGGCAGAGTTTCGCCTAGACGAATCTAGTGATAAAGTGCTGAACGCTAAGCATGCCTACCACACGGAGCATGAGAGACCTGACGGTCTAAGCGCACTCCTCTTTTGAGAAAGTTGGCGAAAGCCCGGAGGCTGAAGTACGCTCGGGGTCTAAGCGCACTCTCGGTAGTTATCACAAAATCCATAAGGGCGCAAAGCCTAAACCAATTGGGTAGCTAGCCTAGGAGTGGGCAGAAAACCCAGAGTCGATACTAGGATACCTGCACTATTAGTACCACACATGCATAAATATGATGACATCTACACTATTACAAGCATTACAGTACATCAGTCCGATACAAGCCAAGACATGTCCACAAAATTCAACACACCCACACCCATACAATCACACCGGACTGATACAAAATACAACACAATATAAAAATACAATACAAGCCCAATTTTGTGAGGAAATTCACTCTCCTAAAACAATACAAATGCGACTGAAACGCCGAGAACCCGAAAAGTTGTGCACACAAACTCCGTAGCAGGGAAATACACAAGGCAACGGGGGCTTGGCCTCTTGGAGAGGGCCGACCCTAAAGAGGGACCTCTTGGTAGTGGCCTAGGTGGTGGCCGGCCATGAGGAGAGAGGAGAGGGTGAAGGTGATGGTGTTGGAGTTGATGGTGGTGTTATTTGTGGTGGAGATGGATATTGGAGGAAAAATTAAAAGGAGATTGAAAGAGGTGATGATGATGATGTTGGAGGTTAGAATAAAGATGATGGAGGTGGTATTTTGATAGTGCCAGTGAAGATGGTGGTGATGGAGAGGAATATAAGAGGTGGTGTGATGATGGAGTTGTTATGATGGTGGTGATGGTGATATTGAAGATGATGATGGTGTTGTAGGCGAAGTGGTTACCGGAATAGTTGCCAGAACGGTCGTCGGAGGAGTTGTGATCAAAGAGGAGCTCGGCCCCTAGCCAAGCATGGTGGCCGCCTAGGAGAAGGTGGTGGGGTGGTGATTTTGTGGTAGGATTTGTAGTTGATGGTTGTATTGGAGAAGATAAAGGAAGTGGTGGTGATATGATGGAGTTTTAGAGTTTGTGGTGTATAAAATGGAGATGGAGGAGAAAGATGGTGATGAAGTTTTGTAGGTGTTGTTGTTATAGTAGTTGCAGTGAAGATGAAGGAGAAGTTGTGGTTTTAGGGTTTTGATGGAGGTATGAAGGTGAAAGGAGAAGGATTGCTTGTAAGTGTTGTTGTAGTTGTAGTGAAGATGAAGGAGAAATTGGTGGTTTTAGGGTTTTTGATGGAGATTTGAAGGTGTCAATTTTTCAATCAAATAATTAAGTTTCTCTTTTCAATTGCTTGTGAATTCGAGTTGTTCTCTTTTGCTTATAGATTCGAGTGTTATCCTATCTAAAGATGTCCTTTAGGATTCAATGATGTTAGAACGAGATCTAACCGACGTTTTTGCTTCCTTGCCTGCTTCAGTAATAATAAATCTTTATTATAACTAGTTAAGAAAGTAATTATATTCAACTAAAACTTTCGATGAATCTTCATCTCTGTATGTGCGTAGAACCCGTGTCCATTATACTAATAACATGAAATTTTGTTATAAAAATCTTTAAGGACTGAAATAAAATTTCATTCATATATTTTTCTATGTTACCAAAATTTTAGAAGTACGATGTTTTTTTTTCAAAAGTTTTTTTGGAGAGGATTGAGACTATTCCTTTCATTTTTTTATTTTCAAATAAGAAACAACTCCATATTGAAAACTTTGGAGGATACAAAGTGTTGGGAATAGATAATGATAGATGAGAAACTTTTTTAGATAGGTTTTTATTCTTCTGAAGAATACTTTTGAGATCAGTTAGAAGTAGTGTCGCTCTCCATTTCCCAAAATATATTATAGTGGAGAAGCGATGAGAGTTGTGTTGGCCCAAAGGCCTTCCACTCTAGTTTTGATGATGATTAACTCATGTAGTTATATGTACTAATAATCTTGTGATTTTAGTTTCAGATCATAATCAAGTTATTAGTTGGTGATTAGCTTCAACAAGATGATTTGGAAGCTTTCACATGTTGATTCAAGAGCCCGAGCGTCAAAAATCACATATAGCACTTGCTCGGTGGATCAAGGAGTTTTGGATCGAGTCGGCTTGGAGTTTGCGCTCTACAAGAAGACTTCGGTACCATAGTTTAGTTTTGTGTTTAGATCCAAATTGTAAAGATTAGAATAGTATGATAATGCTCAAGTTCACAACACACACGTTTCATGTTTGAATATTGGTTTTCGGTTTTAGGTTTAATCGATCTTGGTTTGCATGAATAGATAGATTCAAAACAAGTTTACATGGTTAATGTATATATGATTTGTTCTATATACATGCATGCTTCAACTCTTAGACAAACTTACTTTGATATACCTATTCATGTGTTTTAGGTTTTGCGTTTTAACAAAACTTATTTTTGGAATTAATGACAAAAACATGGATATATATATGTTTCATGTATATTGAATTTCTATTCATATGCATCATGCTTCAAAGTGTTTAAATATCATGTTTTTGTATTTGAAGAGTTTTGGACAAAACGTATTTTCTATTCAAAATCCAAGTTTTAGAAAATACAGCTTTTGGTTTTGGTAAAAAACGATAAGACACAAAAATAGTTCATATTGATTGATATTTGAGCTAAACTTTTACCACATGTTATATATCAATGCAAAATGATAAAACTATTTTTGGTGATTTTTAGAAATGATAAAAGAATTTTAAAAAGTTTCTAACCCAGTTTTCTGTTCCAGGCTTCAACCAGTCGACTAGTCTTATGACCAAGTCGACTTGGCTGAAGTCGGTCGGTCGACCGACGTGCACAGAATTGTGCACGTTTGGCAGACTTTGGACGGTCAACCGTCCGGGTCGACCGGGTCAGAGAGCAGAGCTCTCTGTTTGTTTGGGTCGACCGGGGCGGTCGACCGATAGCTGACAACGGGTAAAATTGACCGTTTGGACGGTCGACCGGCAGTGTAATTTTGACAGATTCTGCTGCCAACGGCTATATTTTCTGGGGTCTATAAATACCCCATTTGTGAGAGTTTTTCTCTAAGAATTTTTGTGCGAATTTTTCCTACTCTCTAGTGTTTTCACAGCAATCAAAAGAAGTTTTTGGATTCAAATTGAACAATCTATTTGGTGTTTTTGCTAGGGTTTGGAAATCAAAGAAAAGGGTTTTTGGGAAAAGAGTTTTGATTCATCTTCTATATCTTGGTTTCAGTTTTCCCAAGGATTTTCTTTGTGATTTTGATTTCCATTCCATTGGTTTTCTCCACACTTGAGCAACATCTACTTTCTTATTATATAAGATCTTTGTGTGGGAGAAAGAGATTGTTTGTGGTTGTTGTTTAGACCACCAAGTTAAAAACCCAATCTTTGTTTGGCTTTGTGCCTTGGTTGTATCCCTCAAGTTGTGAGGTGATCCTTGTGTTTGCTTTGTGCTAATCCCTCAAGTTGTGAGGTGATTGTTTTGTTGGATTGGAGCTTGCCTCAAGGAGGAGGTTGTGGTTGTAAAGAGAGGAGTTGGGTACTCCTTGTGAGAGTTCTTTGTGGACTAGCTAGTGGATTAGAAATCCTTCGTGTGTCGAAGGCGGGATGTAGAGCTGGGTGCTCGAACCTCGAAACATATCTTGTTGTTTGCGCTTGATCCATTGACTTTCTCTATCTTTCTCTTTACTTTGTGCCTTGCAACTATTCATATTGTGCATTCATATTTGCTTGGCTTGGTTGTGTGTGCATCATTTGTTGATTGCACTTGAGTGTATTGCATAAGTTTTTAAATTCCGCATTGAGTTGACTAGATTAGCATAATCACCTATTCACCCCCCTCTAAGTGATCTTTCAATTGGTATCAGAGCTAGTGCTCCT
Source organism: Agave tequilana (assembly GCA_038442645.1). Lineage (NCBI taxonomy): Eukaryota > Viridiplantae > Streptophyta > Magnoliopsida > Asparagales > Asparagaceae > Agave > Agave tequilana. The sequence goes on along the minus strand of JAVJIF010027700.1, from coordinate 1,404 downwards.
GATATTAGGTTTAACCACCTAGGAGTGAGATCTTGGTTTGCTAATCTTCATTTGCATTGTTCATTTGCACTCATTTAGTTTGCTCTCATGGATAGCCCTCCTATGTTTGACCATATTAGACTTGATGCTTGGAAGGCCAATATGAGTAGCCATTTGAAAAGACTAGGACATCTAGTTTATCAAGCCTCCACTATAGAATCATTCCCTAATAGTAGCAAGCATAAAAAGGCTAATGCATTAGCACTTAGAGCACTTAGAGTATCTCTTAGTGAACATCTTTTACCGTGTTTGATCGTTATGACTCGGCTTTTGCAGTTTGGAGCTTATTGACATCTCCGAGCTTCCAAGGATTATCAATAAGATGAGGAGATCTATGAGAGAAAAGTCCGAAGAGCGTTGCCTCATGGTCCAAGGGAATAACTCCCTTGAGGTACAATCGGATTCTCAATTAGATAATAGCTCTAGTTCCTATTGCCATGGTTGTTTGAAGTTCAAACTTTAAATTTGGAACTTGCTCAAAAGCTTGAAAATTTATTAGAAAAAACACAATCTTTTGAAAGAGGACAACTTTGTTTTGAAAATGAATAAAAAGGATTTGTGTTCTAATTTTGAATTGATTTTGCAAGAGAAGGAAGAGATCACTAGTGAACGTGACTCACTAATATCTCAACTAGACCTTGCCCTTAATGAGATTGAGATTTCGAAAAATAAAATGATTGTAATGATGTTGTGAAAAACAATGAGGTTTATCTTCTAAATTGGATTTTGTTTTAAAAGATAACCTTGTTTTGAAAAACAAAATTGATTCAATTACAAAGAATTGGATTTAGTTTTAAAGAAAAATGAATCTTTGAAAATTGATATTGATCTCATGTGTGCCATGCAAGTATAGCTTCTTCTTCTTCTTGCACACCTATTGCATGCTCCACTTTATCTTCCACTATTGAAAATGATATTAATGTTTTGAAGAAAAGTGTTGAATGTTTGGGCTTCACTTTGAGCCAATGCACGTTGAATCATTCACGTTTGGAAACCTTGGTTCGCAAGAAACAAGGTCCATCTTTGCATACACACCCATCACGGCATACACGTGCTTCCCACGGACACCACCATCACACGTATGCTCATGTGTACACATGTACACATTGTGGTCGAAAAGGCCACCTTGCTAGATTTTGTTATGATCGTGTTTATCATGTAAATTTAGCACTAATCTTATTTGGGTTAGAAAAGAAACTAACCCCTATGGACCCAAAAGAATGGGTACCAAAGACCACCTCTATGCTTTTTGATGTAGGTGGGAGCTTCTCGCATCACGTGAGAGTATTGGTGCCTTGAGGTGGATGCGTTCTAAGCTTAAAAGAGAACCATTTGGATGCTTCACTCTCAAGGAGATTTGGTGGG